>NDGN011550418.1:0-13192 GCA_002564285.1 Tympanoctomys barrerae | reverse complement strand
TTTCTTTCTTTCTTTCTTTCTTTCTTTCTTTCTTTCTTTCTTTCTTCCTCTCTCTCTCTCTCTGTCTCTCTCTCTGTCTCTCTCTCTCTCTCTCTCTCAGTTGTATGAATCTCTAATACATCATATATATCTACTGTGTATTCAGAAACCTGCTCCACAGCACGGATCCTATAGCTCATACAGTTGTATTCCTAAAATCTGCAGAGCACAGGGCTCATATTGGATGTTCTTACTAGTAGGTCAGGGGCAAAGTGGAGTAGGGGTTGGGAGGTGACAGCTATGCTTACACCTTGATAGTGGAGATGGCCTCCTGAGTACGTAATTATTGCCCGAGTCATCTAAGTGTACATTACATATGTGTAGCTTTTTATAGGCCTGCCACTCATCAACAAAGTCACTAAAGTATATAAAATTAAAACATTTTAAAAATAAAACCATCTGATCCCTAGCACCACAGCCTATGCCAGCCCTGCCTCTGGGCATGCTGAGCCAGCCACCAAGACCGGGCATGGTGGTGCATGCCTGTAATCCCAGGGCCTGGAAGGCTGAAAACAGGAGGATCACTACAAGTCTGAGTTGCGTAGGGAGACTATGTACCAAATACATTAAAAAATAAAAATAAAAACATACACAAATAAATGCATTAAATATGCAGAAGAGGAAGTGAGGAGGAAGCAAATGAGATAAAAGAGGGGGAGAGGAAGAGAGGAAGAAGGGGAGAAGGGAAGAGAAGGAAGGGAAGAAGGTGGGCCTGCCCTGGCTTCCTAGGTGGATGCCTGCTGCTGTCCGTGCAAGGCTCTCAGGCTTGTGCTGCGTCAGATGGGGCACTCCTCAGGATTTGGTGTGCCGTGTGCTGGTGGCTGTGTGGCCCGGCAGGTTGGCCGTGCCTCTTTGAGTCTCCATGCATCTGGCCACACCTTTGTTCCTACCATTCAGGATCTAGGAGAGGAGTGTGCCTAGCTTTCCCTCATTCTCACATTTTGAGTGAGAAAACTGAGGCCAGAGAGGCTGGGGGACTTAACTGTGACCCTCAGAGTTGGTGACAGGGCTAGGACAGGTGGGAGGCCTCCAGGCCCGAGGGCTTTATTCCTACCAGACTCCCCTACTCCCAACATCTGGGGGTACAACGTGTCCCTTGGGTCACAGCGAGACTACCAGCTCGCAGCACCCACCCGACTACCTCAGCCTCAGCTCTTGGCCAGGCTTTAGCTCTGAGGACCCCTGTACCTGCTCTCAGCAGGTGAGGTGTTGGACAGTGTGGGACAGATGTCTCATGTCAGAGGAAGATGTGTCTGGGACTCTGACCGAGTGAGCTCGAGAGGCAGAGGTGAGGCAGCTCACTGGTGACCCACCTGCTTGCCTTCAGGGGCCGGGAGGTGACGTCACTCCCTAGACGGCATCAAGTGTGTGAACAGAGTGCCAATTCCACGTGAGGTCGGCAGGCAGGTTAGTGCCTTAGATTTCACAGGCTTTATTCTGAGAGACTTAGCTTCGCCCAAGAAGCATCTCCTGAAATCCTATAATTCATCCATCCGTCCATCCGTCCATCCGTCCATCCGTCCATCCATCCACTCATCCATTCACTGCCATCCAGGCCGTGTTGGTGGCTACTGACAAAAGACCAGGTCTCTTGCTAAGTTGTGGGCACTCAGCAACAAATGACATTTGGGCCCAACCTTCTAAGCTCTCTTATCTGCATGGAAAGGCAAACACAACGCTGGAGGCTGATCACTACTGTGCCAGGCTTTTTTCTTTTCAACCAGAGATGTGTACGAAGAACTGTGGCAATGCAGGAGTGGAGAGAAACTGCCTTAGCTGAGGGGCCATTGGATTTGGGCTCTGAGGGTGGAGTAGGAGGGTGTTCATTAGGCAGGAGAGGGTATTTCAGGTAGTGAGGGTACCACGTGTGAAGTAGAAGAGGAGGGGCGTGTCCGCGTTAAGGGCCCTGGTAGCTGCCACTGGCGGCTTGAATTCAAAATCCATGTTTCACCTGCTCTGTGCTCATGCGGCGCCACATCTGTGGGTGCCCTATTGCTGCTCTGAGAAGCGGGCATGACGGTGCTCACACCAGCTGGCAGGACGGCTCTCAGCATCCCGTGGCGAGGAGGGCAGGAGGTGCCCAGGAAAGAGCCTGCTTCGTCCTTCACTGCCACTCGAAGTGGAAGCTCTGAAGCTTCTGTCCCCCAGCCAATCCCTCCTCCCCAGGACAATGACTCTGACCCCGTTGGTTTTATTTCTAGCTTGAGGAGGATCAGGGACAAAGCGAACCCTTTTATTCCTGGACTGCTCATAAATTATGGCAAGAAGGGAATATTTTAATACAAACCAAAGAATCTCACGTACAAAAAGCTTCTCCGAGAGCTGTTCTCCGCCTCCCCCATCACATTCCCCTGGTGTTTGGAGTAGAGGAGCCTCCTCCGGGAATTTATAACAAGTAGAATATTTAAGGGTAGGGAGCCAGAGGTCTCTCTAGCGGCCTTTTTTCAGGGAAGTCACCTCGGAGTGTCTCGTACGTGCCTGAGTGACATGAAAGGCAGGCTGTGTGCAGAGAGGGGGGATATGCCAAGAATTGTCAATTATGCAAAAAAAAAAATTGCTTGTCCAAAAGAGTGATGTGTCTGCCTTTATTCCCCAGATGGAGCTCAGCATTCTGGCCCGGGCCTCTGCCAGGCTGTGAGGCTGGTTGGGGGTGCGTACGGCACGTGGCTGGCCTGCTCCCCTGTAGGACAGGTCACTTGGTCAGCTGGGGGTCAGTTTCCATCAGTTCCGTCGGAGCATTCTGATCCAGGCCAGGCTCAGCTGGCCCCAGAAGAGTGGTTCAGGAAAGCTGGTGAGTTGTTGAGATCTGACTAGTTTAAGATAACTGACTTCCTGTTCTGTGGCTCACCAGTGGTTGGCTGGGGTGCTAGAGGTGGCAAGGCCCTATGTCTCCAGGCCTGCAGCTTGCAAGTTTGCTTGGGCTGGCTAGCATGGGGCCTGAGAGAACCCAAAAGGAAAGAGAAAGGTACCAGGTTTCTTAAGGCTCAGGTTCAGAGTTGCTATGATGTCACTTCTGCTACTTTCCATTGGCTGAAACAAATCCCATAGCAGCCGGATTCTGTAGGTAGGGAAGCATCTCGTATCCCTTCCTGTAGAGGAGGACCCTAAAAGTCACATGGCCATGGGCCTGGATGCAGGGAGGGCAGAGGCTTGGGCCTTTTTTTCAACCGATTACTGTAAGTGCATAGTAGTAGAAGTAGTCAGTCTCACAGACAAGCATCATGGACATCTGCGTCAGCTCCTTGCTGGCATCAGAGGAGGCTGGGAGGCCGTCCAACTCTGTGGATGTGAGATAGACAGTTGTGGGGGTGGGGGCGAGGCTCAGTGGGTGAGCTCTTGCCTAGTATTCCTGAGGCCCTGAATCCCAGCCCCAGCACCCAAATGAAACAAAACAAGCAAACAAAAATGATGACACCTACCTCCTTGGAGGAGGCCACAACTGAGATCTGAATGCTGACATCTGAGCCAGGTCCTGTCAGGTGAGGGTAGAGCCGGGTGGGGTGGTGAGAACAGAGTGTGTGAGGCTGCATGGGCTTGGAAGGAGGCAGAGCAGGCGTGGTCAGGGTGCAAAGCAGGGGCTCGGGCAGACTCGGGCAGGGCACGGCCAGCCAGGAATTGGTGACCCTGCGGGTGAGGCCTCTGACCCGGCACTGAGAGCAGGGTGCAAAGGTCCAGCAGCAGGGTGGTGCCACCTTGTTTAGGGTCCTGTAGGTTGCTATGTGGGGCCAGGCTGGGGCAAAGGGAGCAGAGAACAAGACTTGGGGTGTAAGTAAGCTGACAGGTTCAGATGATTGTGAAAGCTCAGAGTAAGGTTTGGGAGTGTTCTGAAAAAGGGCTAAAGAAAAGAATGAGAGTAGCAGCAACAACAATAATAGCTGTCTGCTCATCTGCCTGCCCTGGAAACGGAGCATCAGCTCTGAGTTGTGTCTTGGGCTGGGTGCTGGGGCAGAAAACCAGAGGCCCTTGCTGCTCCTAACGGTGTCCCCAGGTCTCAGAGGTGTGCTTCAGCACTTCAGAGTCTGCAGAAAGGTTCAGAGCAGCCCCTGGTGCTGCCCCCCACCCACACTCCAGCCCTGTGGATCCCACCCGCTGCTCCATTTCCTCTTGGCAACCTAAAGTTGTCATGGAGATCTGGTGGCTTGTGTGTTATTTGCGTCCCCATGTTTCCAGCCTCGGGTCCCCCCGAGATGCTGAACTCCATCAAAATGGCCATCACACTTTTCCCTCTTGGTCTCCACTTCTTTGGGCTCCACAACTGGACCCTGAAGATGCCCAAATTCTCCTGGTCGAGTTGCTGGCCAGCCAGCTCGCAGAGGGTGGAGGGGCAAACCATCTGCCTTTTCAAGCCTCAGTTTAAACATCTGTAACCCAACATGGCCATGACTATTTTCGGAGTCCCAACCCCAGGACTGGATCCTGTGCTGGGTGATTGGATGCTGGGTATCCAGAAGAGGTGCTGGCTCAGTTTTTGTTAGCTGTGAATGGTGCTAGGCTCTCTGTTTCCCAAGTGCAGGTGTGGGCTTGGGTAAGACAACGTACAGGGGATGTGGAGAAACTGCAGGGAGATGGCTCAGGCTGATTCCCCTTCCCCATCAGCCTCTGCTGTCCTAAGGCAGACACCCGGGTTCACCCACGCTCCTGGAGGAAGATAAGCAGAACTCACCAGCAGGGGGACAGCACCCCTCCCATGGCCGCATCTTTGTCTGAGTGCTTTTGGTTTGTTTGTCTGCCTTTGTTTAATTTTGCAGGGCTGGGGTTCAATCCAGGGCCTCAGGTATGCTGGGCAAGCACTCTACTCAGCCATACAGGGGGATGGGAGGCTTTTTAAAGGGATGCAGACATCCACTTCCACTGTCCTTGGAGCTTTGCTTTGGAGTTTCTTTTATCTGAATCCAGGGCAACTAGCTGATCATAGAGTGGCCCAGGCGCTCTAGTAGGGGCCAAATTAGCCAGAGACTATTTCCTGATCAGAATATTTCCAGATCAGGAAGATGCTCTGTCCAGCTGAAGGGCCTGAGCTCTCTGCTTTTCCTTCTCCAGGAAGGGGAAGGAGCCACTGGCTTGGGTAGCTCCCCCAAGTCCCTAGGCCAGCAGTGGTTAAAATGTGATCCCTTTTATTCGAGTAATAGAGACGAAGTTCCCGGGCCTTCGAGGAGCATCAATCTGGAGATTTATTAACCAATTTAAAATACTATTGTCTTTCACTTCACAGCAAGATTGAGGGGTGTTGTTGGAGGAATGTAAAGCCAGAGTGACTGAGCCTCTAGCCAGGAGGGGCCTGTACCTGGGACTCAATAGATATTCATGAACATTCCCGTATTTAGTGAAGGAAATAACTTAATACCGACAGTGCGATGGAATAATAGCTATTTCCTGACTGACTTGCAGGCCTCAGAAAATGAGATTGTGGTGGCTTCATTTTTCTTGTCTTTTCCCATGCTCCCTGCCAGAGCAGGCTGTTGCTGCTGGATTCCCTCTGCATCTCCAATGAGCTCTGCCGCACCCCGCGTCCACCTCCCCCTCCAAGGCCAGGCACCTCTTTCCTCACCCCTGCAAGCTGCGGTTTCCTTGGCCTGAACGTGGTTAGAGGTCACTGTGTGCCTGGGATAGCCACCCATCTGGGATGGATGTAGGCTGGGAGGAGGGCCTGTGGGCTGGGTCATTCAGTGGCCCTTACATTTGTTCCATTGTTCATTCCCTCCTCCCTCATTCATTCACTTACTCATTCATTAATTCAGCTGCCTGCAAGTTCACCCATTGAGTCATCACTCACTCATTCTCTCACTCACTATTCATGCATTCGTTCATTCATTAATTCACTCATCCATCACTCAGGCATTCAGTCAAGCACTCATTCATTCTCCTATTTGTTCTGTCATTCATCCCGTCATTCATCAGTCACTGACACGTTCGATCATTCATTCATCACTCATTCATCCTCTCAGTTTCTCATTCATGCACTCACTCACTTATTTACTCCTTAATGCTTTAGTGTTGTCACACATTAGCTCATCCATCCATCCATCTATCCTTCCTTCCATCCATTCGTTCATTCAGTGTGTGCCAATTGTCTTCCTGCCATGCACCAGGCTCTGGGATCCTGACCTGACTCTGTCAACCTTCTCTTTCAGAACTTGCAGTCTGTGAGATGGGAAGTGCTTTCAGGGACCGCAAGAATGACCCTTGGTGGCAGCAAATATTGACCTGGACCCTGATGTCTGCACTGTATTTCCCACATGTGTGGGAGGGGAGTTACCAGCCTTGCTTCCAAGAACAGGAGAATCAGGGCAGCCAGTGACCTTCCAAGTCCACACTGCTCCTAGGGCAAAGTACTGGAGAGGACACCCATGTGCCCTCTGTGCTGGCTGATGACAATGTTTCTCCTCTTGGGGTTAGGATGAAGTAATTCCTGCCCCTGCCTCCAGGGGAGCTCCGAGGAGCCCGCGGTGGGGCTGAGTCAGGGCTTCTGTGCTCTAGGTGGTCTCCTACCTGCTCCTGCCTCTTCCCAGGCTCCTCTCCTAGACCTTCCGCATCACCCAGCATCATCCTCTGCTCCTTTCCTGTGGACTAAGCATAATGAAGCCTGTTCATGGAAGCACTTCTGGCTCCCCCAGGGCGGGGACCACATTCACAGGGCTCATTCTATGTTGCAAGCTCTTACGAACATCTGACTTGGGTAACGCTTGTAATTCTGGCAACAACCCTATTGTTGCCATTTTACAGATGTCCCTGAGAGGTAAAGGATCTCTCCCAGGTGCACACAACCAGCAAGCGTCCACCTGACCTTTGAATTTAGATCATGCCTGGCACAGAGTAGGCACTCAGTGAGTATCTATGGCAAGAACAAAGGCTTGAGTTGTATTAGAAAAGGGCTGGGCTGTAGATTGTATGATTATTGAGACTTTCAGTGCATCAAATGTCAGAGGCGTGGTGTAAGCTGCTGGCCCCAGGCTGTGGCCAGCCCTTGCCTCCAGGTATCAAGCAGAAGGGACAAATGTCAACTGCAGGGTTGAATTATGGCCTTTGTAGGCACTGGGCACTTTTGGCTTCTTGGGTCCTTTTCTCCATTAAAAATTTTTTAAAAATGTATCTTAGAACATTCTTGGTATAGAGGACGACAAGTCAGGTTGGAGTATATTCCCTCTTTGCTTTTAATTTTAAAAGAAATGTGCTCCTAGTAGACATTGTCCTGGGTCCCATGTTCTCAATAGAGTCACTCAGCACACATTTGCAAGGGGGATGGTTGTGCCCATTATAGAGACAGGAAAACCCAGGCACAGAAAGGAAGGCACTCATCCATGTGCACGGAGCAAGTCAGTGGCATAGGTCACTTCTGTCGGACACTTTCCCATGTGATCACAGGAAACCCCAACCAAGCCCTCTTTGGCCACACAAGAGTGAGTTCCAGATGGCAGAGAAGTTGTCAGTGTTGAGATAAACACAAAGCTGGTGCAGGAAGGAGGATGGAGCAGAGAAATCTGGGGGACTTGAGTGGATTTGTGCTTGATTGGTGACCTCCAAGTGGTGGCCAGGGACGGGGGCCAGAGGACAGAAATGAACCAGCTGCTTGCATTCTGGTATCAGCCAGGGTACAGCTGGAGGCCTCTGAGTCAGAGACTCTTGGTGGGACAGGGAGGGTGGCTACATTAGGCATGGCAACCCCGACTCCCCAGATGAGTGGCTGTTGACACAGGGCTGCTGAGTTGTGGCTTGGCAGGAAGCTGATGGCACGGCCACCTCAGAGCAGCAGGTGTGGAACCAGAGGGACAGACAAGAGGACCAGGGCCAGGGCCAGGTAGAGGACCAGCAGCCCATGCAGCTGTCTGCACCCCTCGGGTGTCTGCTGGTGCCTGGCTTTGGCTACAGCGCATCTGCTCCCTGCTGCACGACCCTGGTTGCACCACCTCCCTTCAGCCTGGCAGCCTCCCTTGTAAACAGGGATAGCGAGGGTTAAAAGTTGTAGACACAGTGCTGATTACAACATTCAACTATGAGGAAGGAGTGAGGCCCCACAGATTCTGTTCCAGACTTCTGTCGAGTGCCTACAGTATTCCTTGTCTGGGCTCAGCTGGATTTGACAGATCTCACTGGGCCTTCCACTCAAGCGGGGTGAGACAGAGTGCAACACATCTAAAGGATAAACAGACTGTCTGATGATGGTAGTGAGAGGGGGCATTGGGGAGAAGTGGGGGCTGCCCGTTACTCATGGGGTTTGGATGAGGTGATAGTTGAGCGAAGTTTCCCAGGTGCTAGAAGAGGTGGGGTGGGGGGAGAAGGATCAGCATGGCCAAAGGCCCTGGGGTAGAAGAGTGGCAGTCCACTATAGAAATGTGGTCAGGGGATCGGGCGGAGGGCTGGGGACCCAGGTCAGAGGTTTGGTGGGGTTCACTGTGTGGAGCCTTTGTTAGGATTCCTCTCGTGGGGTGCCTTGGGTCTGTTCTGTGACCCAGGGTGCGGCCATCTGCCTGTTGGCCTCCACTGGCCTCACTGTTGGGAGTGGCCCAGCTGGTGAGCGCCACCGTGCCCAGGCTCTGGGGCCATGTGCAGTGACGGGCCCACCCTGGCGTGGCCGTACTCTAGTAGGTGACTGCAGCCTCAGTGCTCTTTATGGGCCTGGCCCAGGCTGTCTGTGGCCAGTCCTCCAGATCATGTGACAGAAGCCTGCCCTGGCTGGGACACAGGGCCCTCCTGGCGAAGTGGTCGAGGTCAGGATGGCTCTGGAGGCTCCACTGTTCTAGCCAGCTGGGTGCAGATATGCGGAGGGGGCTGTGAGGCAGCTGGAGGCCTGAGCCAGGAGGGCTTTGTTTAGCCTGGGTGTTGGGACTTTGTCTTTTTGGCAAGGCTGCTCTTGCTCAGTGCCATGATGCCCATGGGAGCAGTAGTGGCCATTATTCCGGTTCTGTGTTTAAAAGGCCCTCTGGTTCTCCCACTGGGGACCATCAATTCCATTTTACAAGTGGAGAAACTGAGTCTCAGACAAGAGAAGGATTAGCTCCAAAGACACACACACTGCAGAGCTGAGTTGGAGCAGTGGCCACCGCCTCCTCCTGCCTCGTGCATCAAGCGTTTGTCCCTACATCTGTGCCCTATGCTCCGAGTTGGCGGCAAAAGTGGCCCCGCATGGGCCTGGTACACAGCAGGTGCTGTCAGTATCTGCCCCCTTCCACTTTCCATTCAGGGGCGCAAGCTCTGCTGCCGTCTCTGGCTGTGCAAATCCTGGGCGAGGCCTTGTTTCAACACAGGCAGGGGAAGTGAGATGCCACTAAGGCAGCTTCCAGAGCCAGCGCTTCGAGGCTAGAAAGGGCTGGCGCTCCTCAGCTGCCTTGGCGGCCACGCGACTGCACGGCTGCTAAGGCTTCTACTCCCTAGAGCAGTGCAGGGCATGCCGCTGTGCCCACAGCCCTGGGGCACAATTGGAAATTGGGGGAGGGGACCCGAGGTGCCCCAGCATGTGTGTCTGCATTTGGGTTTCGGCCTACAGAAGAGCCGCCTCCTGCAGCAGCTGCCCTTTCTCTTGCAGGGCCTGTGCGGCTGCTGCCTTCTGTCACTACTTGGCGTGGCTGTGAAGTACCAGTGCGCAGTGCTGGGGGCTGCGGGAGGGGACTCTGAGGGGGTCAGAGCAGGGCCAGGGAATTAGAAGGGGGGATCGCCATAGGGGCCTCAAGCCACCAGCAACATGCAGGCTGGAAGCCAGGTAGCCGGAGTCAAGACCCTGGGTCGTGGTTGCTTGCAGCTTGGATGCCTGAAATCCATCCTCTGCACTTAGCATCAAAATCATATTCTTCTTTTGCAAAATGGCACTTTCTGACATCCCGATTTCCTGCCCAGCCTCGGGGCTGAACTTGGAGCCCTGGCATGGACAGTCCGCATGGCCCATTTGTCCTGTCCATGAAGGGCAGCGGGCATGCTCACGCCAGCCTTGCTTAGGTGGTGCCACGGGCTTGGAGTCTCTCTGCAGCCGCCCTGAGGGGGGGGGACCTGGGCCTTGGCCTGCTGCTGGTCACTGCATCCCCACGGAGTGGAGGTTTCTTCAGGCTAAAACTCAGCACACCAAGAAACAGAGAAGAGAGGGTTCTGAGCTCCCGGATCCATCTTTGCTCCCAATATTGCTGCCTTAGGCTTTCAGGCATTTTTTTTTTCTACATGAGTTGATGAGCCCCTTTTCTTGGCTTAAGGGTTTTTATTTCTTTGTTTATTTGATTTTGGATTAAACTGGATTCATGTCAACAATTGCAGAGCCTTCGCCATTCCATTCACCAGGCGTGCGGCTTCACCTCTCTGGAGCCCAGTGTTTCTGGCTGTAGGTGGGATGGCAACACCGTGAAGGACGATTGTGCAGGTAAATGAAACAGGACATGCAAAGCGCGTCCCCCCAGGTCCTTGCTCATGCCCACGAGGCCTCATGAGGAATCAGGGATGTATGAGGTCCACCCTGCAGGTTGGCACAGGGGGAGCATGCTCCATGATTTTCTGACAAACCTCTTCCCCTTTCAGTTGTTAGTGTTGGATATCTTGTCCCAACAATATAAAAGTGACCAATACACCAGGAAACTGAGGAAGAAATGGATGAGAGAACAATAGAGTCAAGTGCAGCAGATGGGGGGTGGCTGAGTAGGAGGGAATGTCCACCTTGGGGAGTGGCTGAGAGACCATGTTGGCCGACCACACTGCCCCTGTCTGTGCAGCACATACCATAGCACAGCGCTGAGGCATCAGGACGAGTGATGTGCTCACCTGGGAAGGATCCACGGCTGTCTCACATTCCCAGATGGGACGGGAATTCGATCTCTTAATTTGTGTGTTAGGCAGTTTTCTATCACTGTGATAGAAATACCTGGGATAAACAACTTAAGAGGAAAGAAGGTTTACTTTTGCTCACAGTTTCAGTCTGTGGTTGGTTGGCTTTGTTGATTTTGTGTCCGTGGTGGAGAAGAGCGTTGTGGTGGGAAAATGTGGTAAAACAAAGCAGCTCACTTTATGGGTGCTGGGAGGCGGGGAGAGAGAGAGAGGGAGAGGGAGAGAAAGAGAGAGAGAGAAGAGAGAGAAAGAGGGAGAGAAAGAACAGAGAGAGAGAGAGAGAGAGAGAGGCAGACATCAGACAGACTGACTGAAAAAGGCAGAGATAAAATATCAAGGCCATGTCCCCCAGTGACCTCACTTTTTCTCACTAGGCTCACCTTTTCTAGTTGGCATGACCTCCTGATGGCACCACCATTGGCTGGGACCAGACCTTCAATTTGTGGCCTTCAGGGGACTTGAAGACCACAGCAAGTGGCAGGGAGCGGGAGCCATGTAGGGGCTCCAGGAAAGCATCTGGGTGACAGACCCCTCTGTATGGGGAGCTGACGGGGCAGGTGGACCAGGGCGTGGGCCGTGGCCTCAGGCTGGGAGAGAGGCTTGGGGGGAGGAGCAAACAAAGTGGCGCAGTGGAGAAGGCGCTCACTACACTTGGCGCGGGGCCCTGTGCGTGGCTAATGTGCGGGCAGCTGTGTTCTTCAAAGTCGGTGAGTTCGCCTGAGCTGAGTGCGGTTGTGTCGGGTGCTGCACGAGTTGAGAGTGTGTGACTGTGCTGGTGAGTGGGTGTGGACAGGTAAGCCTGCAGGGGCGGTCCCAAGCTGCATCACGTACGTAGCAGCACAGCACAGCACAGAGCAACCGTGAATAAACACGGATAAGTGTGGAGTAAACTGCCACACACCTCCCAGCACCGATGCGGTGGGTGGCACAGTGCGAGGAAGCCCTGGCGCATTCACCTGGCTGCCACTGCCCTGGGGACACAGGGAGGAGCCAGCGCTGGGCTGGGACCCAGCCCCGTGGAACCCCAAAGCACTTTGCTGCACCTTCTTCCTTTTACAGCCTCTGTTGCTTTTCCCTGAGTCTTCCCTGCTGGCCCCCCAGCTCCTGCAAAAGGCCAAGGCCAGGAGAAAAGAAGCCGGGGGAGAGGGCTCTGCACTGGGACTCAGAGGCAGCCCTTGCTCCTGCGGGAGAGGAGCCGGAGGCTCTTTGCTGCCAGCACTTCCCGCTCCTCTCTTCCGGGGGAGAACTTGGCCTCCTTCCCTCCTGCTGGGGACTCACAGAATCTGATTTGAAATCTACTCAAGTGTACATTAACCAACTTCCTCTTGGCACGGGCTGGGGAGCCTATAATTAGAGCAGCCACCGTACCATTTAGTGGGTTCCATTCACAGGAGCAGAAAGTGAGCTTGTGGAGGGAGAGAGCTCGGGAAGCAAACTTGGGAATGTTCTGCAGAGAGTTTGCACTTGCAGCGAGCCAAGAAGAGGCGCCGGGGACTGACTGCCTTTCTAAGTGCAGAGATCGTGGCTGCCTGGGCTTGGGCGAGGATGCGCTTATGTTCCCATCCGAGCCCCAGCACCCAGGCAGCCCCGTGACTTCCCGAGTCTGTGTCTCCATCTGGGAAACTGGGACAGCACCCGTCACCAACCTCAGGGTTGTGTTGTTACAGTCAGGGCGAAAGGGTGGAGGTGTTTGTGTGCATCCCAGACAGGTACTCAGCTCTAACAACAGCTGCTCTTACCCTTGATTAAAATCACCGCCACCACCAAAAAGCTGGTCTGCAGCTATTGAGCACTTGTTCTAGTCCAGGCCACGTTTCCCTGCATTAACTGAGTTTCGTGACAAATCCGCGTGGCACCCCAGTGACACATCTGAGAGAGCCGAGTCACAGGAAGGTTCCTTACTTGTCCAAGATCAAGTCAGGTTGTTAGTGCCCTGTAGAGTAGGAGAGAGCGTGGCCGTAGAGGGGTCGCCTCTTGTGCACAGTTTTGCTTTCCGCCATTGCAGTTACCTGAGGTCAACTCAGATCCAGAAGTATTAAATGGAGCAACCCAGAAATACACAATTTGTAAGTTTTAAATAACTTTTGCTATACTTTGTTATAAGTGTTCTGTATTATTAACAGTTATTCTGGAACTGTTGATCTTTTACTGTGCCTGGTTTGTAAATTAAACTTAATCAGAGCTGTTTATGAATGGGAAGACACCACCCCTGGTTTCAGGCACCTAGGAGCGGTCTCACAGAGCATGCTTGTGGGAGGGAGGTGATAGATTTTGACAGTGTCACAGCAGAGAAAAACAGGCAGAAGGAAAAAGGGAAAGGAGCTTTATTATAAAGGGAAAGGGGCTTCATTATCTT
>NDGN011550416.1:6861-16985 GCA_002564285.1 Tympanoctomys barrerae | reverse complement strand
CCTGGCAAGCACAAGGGCCTGAGTTCAATCCCTGGTTCTGAAAAAAAAAAAAAAAAAAAAAAGTGAATAGAGTTAACTAGCACTCACCTGCCTCTACACAAAGAACTAAAATGACAGGTGTATAGCATTTTGAAACCATGGGGGGAGAACTGGGAAATGGCAAGACAGAAATTGGAACTCTGTAAGGCTCAAGAGACCTGGGGTCACAGCATAGTAGACATAAAATATACTGGTTCCTGCTGCTCTGATTCCATGGCTGGGGAGGGTGTCTCTCCTTTAGAAGAGTAAAGAGGTCTGTGCACATTCTATCAATGCTGGGAACGCTAGTGCCTGGAAAATTTGACAGTCCCCTGAGGCTGCCTGCCCTGTTAGATGAGTGGCCTAGGGTCTGTAGCTAGGCTTCCTCATTTCAGAAAAGAGTCCCCCATGATGGGAGTGGTGACCAGGTGACACCTTAAGAAGGGAGTTTTGTGAGAACTTGTGCTGCTCTCAGGGTCAAAGGCCCTGCACATTCCCATCTCTCTGGCCTCAAAGAGTTCCCCCTACCCCCACAGAGATTTGTGGATGTCTGCCTCATAATCCTGACCTGACCCAGTGGACAGGGTGCCTCCTACCAAATCATGTGTGTATTCTGTGCTGCAGGGGATGCTGCTCTGGAGAATCAGAGGACAGGCAACAGGGAGCCTGGGTGCTGAGGGGGTGGGAAAGGCCATCTGTACAAAAGGCAGGAATTGCATAGCTCTTGCTGCCCACTGTCCTGGGCTGCTGTTGGGTACCTGCGGCTTCAGATGGGGAGGGAACCCACACGTGAACAGACCTGCAGCAACTGGGTGAAGAAGACCGGTTCTAGCCACATTCCACTCCAGCAGGAGTAACAGCTAAACGAATGGGGGATGAACACAAGGCCATTGCCAGTTATATGTAGCTGCCAGCTTGATCCCACTCCCACCAGTGCTCCAGTAGTCACAGGGAACAAGAAGGCCACTGTGCCTGTGATCACTCTACCTGTGTGGCTCCTACTCTGGGCCACCTTGACTGTGCTTGGGTTAGGACTGGGTGTCTTCACCACAGGGCCATGCTAAGCTTTCTGTCACCATGTTGGTCCATGTAGCACTGGGGCTCACACTACTGCCAGGTCAGAGGACAAATGCTTTAAGCCCCTCCCACAGCTGATGCTGCTAGTAGTTAGGGATCACTGACTTTCATCTCAAGCCACACACTGTGGTCACATGTACTTGCACTGCTAGTATGAAATAGTGAATCTTTCTGACTCTGACACACTGTCAGAACTCATCGTGTAATAAGAAGGCAACACTGTGGAGCCTAGCTCAAATTGAAGCCAAAATATAATAAATGAGACCTCCAAAACACATCTCCAGGTAAATACACTCACTAAAAAAAAGCCACCTTATAAAAGTGGTAGTGTTACCTCATTCACCAAGTTTATATCTTAGTTAATGTAGAAGGACAACATGAGAGAATAAGCTATCGTGCAGCACAAGAGATCATGATGCTTTAGCCACAGATTTCAAAAAACGAAAATGAATTCAGGCGAAGCTTAGGGGTACCCGGCGCCCAGTGCATTGTGGGAGTCTCGCGATAGGTGCCCAGAGGAGGCTGAGGCGCGAGGCGAGCCGATGCAAACCTGTGGCTCTGGGTTGGCGGTGACTGTCTGTTAGGATGCAGCTCGGCCACTTTCGCATTTATTCCTCCATGCCTTCCTGTCCCTTAACCCCAAGGCCCAGTCCCTCTTTCTGAAAATGTGGATACGAAGTAGAGAACCCAGCTGATGGTGTTTGGGGGGGGGGCTGAATTATAAGAGGTGTGGGCCCAGAACGATGTCTACGCAGTAAACCTTTAACGGGAAAAGTTATGAATTGGAGACTCACTGAACTAAAGGGCACAGAATGCAAAGTGCCTCAAGATGTCCTGCAGAAACTGTTGGAATCCTTACAAAAGAACCAATTCCAAGAAGATGAGCAATTTCTGGGAGCCGTTATGCCAAGATTTGGCATTGGAATAGGTACTTGTGTCATTCCTTTGAGTCATGGTGGTCTTCCCTTGGTTCAAACCACAGATTACATTTATCCTATTGTAGACGACCCTTACATAATGGGTAGGATAGCATGTGCCAGTGTCCTCAGTGACCTGTATGCAATGGGGCCACAGAATGTGACAATATGCTGATGCTCCTTGGAGTCAGTAATAAAATGACTGACAGAGAAAGAGATAAAGTGATGCCTGTACAGAGGATGCAGGAGCATCTGTAACAGGGGACCAAATAGTATTAAACCCCTGGATTGTTCTGGGCAGAATTGCTACAACAGTCTGCAAATCCAATGTATTTATCATGCCAGATAATGCAATTACCTGGAGATGTGCTTGTGTTAACAAAAGCCCTCAGTGTTCAAGTGGCTGTTGCTATACACCAGTGGCTAGATATTCCTGAGAAATGGAATAAAATTAAGCTAGTGGTCACCCAAGAAGACATGGAGTTGGCATACCAAGAAGCCATGATGACCATGACATGGCTCAACAGAACAGCTGCAGGACTTATGCATACATTCAACGCCCATGCGGCCACTGACCTCATGGGTTTTGGGATCTTGGGCCATGCACAGAACCTGGCCAAGCAACAGAAGGAAGAGGTGTCATTTGTGATTCACAACCTTCCTGTGCTAGTAAAGATAGCTGCTGTGAGCAAGGCCTGTGGAAATATGTTTGGCCTCATGCATGGGACCTGCCTGGAGACATCAGGAGGCCTGCTAATCTATTTACCACATGAGCAAGCAGCTCAGGTCATTGCAGAGATAAAGTTCCCCAAATATGGTGAAGGTCACCAAGCATGGATTATTGGGATTGTAGAGAAGGGCAACCGTACAGCTAGAATCATAGACAAGCCTCGAATCATCAAAGTTGCACCACAAGTGGCTACTTAAAATGTGAATCCCACACTTGGTGCTACCTCTTAATCTAAACAGAGATAGCCATTTGGTTTTGTTTTTAAGTAGATATATTTCCTTTACTGTAACTTCAATTAAAGACTACAGTATAAGCAGCAACAAAAATCTCACTGTGTCTACACATCTGGTGACTTTACGTTGGTTTGTGAGTGGATACAATTAATAAAATGAAATCCATGGCCTTCTTTCCCTGTTATATTACCTGAAGATGCTGAGTTGAGGATTATATTTCTCTTCAATACTGTTGATTCATTTTGAATCTTAGACATGTATCTCTTGCCGCATAGGCTCTTCCTAAAGGTGCTTTCCCACAGCACAGACATTACCAAAGAGTAATTTCACACAGCGGTTTATGTCTTTCATTTTGTGTATATTTATCATCATTAGTTCTTTAAGTGTCTTGGATGGTATTCTGGAAAGACAGATTTGGTAAGTGACACGCTGGTTTTGAGCAGTCCAAGCGTTGCATGATTCCTTTGCATCTTTGATTTGTAAAGCTGAGTCTGGTCATCCAGGAGCATCTCTGACCCGGGCAGGACAGTTTCCATGTGAGTGTTCAGGTAAGCAAGGCAAGTGCTTCACTGCATGGAAAGCACTTTGAAGACAACAAAGAATTGTCTTTTTTTTTTTGTAGCCTTTCTGGTAATCGCAGTAGTATCAGTAGCTGTTTTCTTTACTGATGGCAAAAAGGATACTTTTTGCAGTGTAATTACATGTCCTATAGTGCAACAAGGAATTGCCTTCTGATAAGGGGTCATGTATAGCACTCATTTACAATTCAATATAATTATGCAAATTTTAAAATATAATCAGTAATAAAGACTTCTGTGGATGGTAGTGTTTAATACATTCTGTATTTTGTATAGTGATTTCAGCCTAATTCTTAGCATTGTTTTGCCCTTTGAGCCAGTACTTTTTGTGCACACTTTTTGTGATCTGTGTTAAAAATCTGCGTTGCCAACATTGCAGCTCCAACTTAAACTTGTTACCCAAATAAATGCTTCATTTTTTAATTGCTCTTCTATAATCAGATGCCCCTTTTAGTATTATTTTAGAAGGGAGGGTTTTGCCTCAGTACAATTTATTAGGGAAAACTAGATTTTAGTTTTGTAAAATTTTTAAGTCTTTCATGGGACCTATATTTTCTTGAATTAAATTTTGTAGTTCTAGAACAAATAGGTGATCAACAAGGTGTTATCTGTGTTATGTAAAAGACAGAGACATCCTTTTATTTTTAAGCCATCAAAGATTCCCATTGCTAATCACAAAGGTACTGAATCCTCAAGTGACTATCTTCATAGAGAAGCACTGTGTCCCTGATGTTTTGGAATGCTTCCTGCTTACAGACACCAGAGCCACACAACATCCACGCATCCATGCCATAGGAAATGCCACTGGGAAGGTGATGCTCCCTGGAGCAAGAACTCATAGCAGGCACTGTCTGTCAGCCGCACGTGCTGCTGGGACTGGGGCCCCCACCATGGAGGGCAGCACAGAGCTGCCACCACAGAGCTGCCACCACACAGCTGGCATGAATTGGATATTTTATAGGAATTTATACAGACATTGGTTCTTAAAAGCCATACAACAGTGGTCCACAAAATATGTTGGAAACTTCAAANAAAAAAAAAAAAAAAAAAAAAACGGATGAAATGCCTGATAAATAATTTAAATGAACAAATGAGCTAAGTTTTAAAAGAATAAAGCCAAACAGGTCAATGAAATAAGGAAAATGATACAGGATATAAGTAAGAAATTCAGCAAGGAGATAGAAATTCTGAAAAAGAATTAATCAGAAATCTTGAAAGAGCTCAATAAGTCAAATAAAAATTTTAGTCGGCAGCCTCAGCAATGAAGTAGATCAAGTACAAGGTATCTGAATTTGAAGATAGGATTTCAAACATCACATGCAGATGAAAAAATGAAACAGAAGAAAACAGATTGAGAAAGAAAAACAACAATTGGTATTTTGGGGTAAATTCAAAGAAGGGCACATTGACTGAAATAATAGTAGAAAAATGCTAATAATAGTAGAAATAGTAGAAAACTTCCTGAATCTTTGGAAAGAAATGGACATCTATCTAAGCATGGTTGTAATACTCCAAATAGACATGGCCAGAAAGGATCCTCACTATAATATATTATGATTAAATCATCAAGATGAAGAGAAACTTTTGAAATCTGAGAGACAAATGTGCCAAATCACATTTAAGGACATCTCTATTAGAATAAGAGGCATATTTTGAGCAGGAGTCCTACAGGACAAGAGCAAAAAGAAAGAATGACATATTCCAAGGGCTGGAAGAAAATAACTGTGCATGTCTATTACCATACCTAGAAAAAGAGTCCTTTAGAATGGAAAGAGAACAGTCCCTCCAAGATGAACAAAACTAGAGATCAGCCTTAGGAAGATGCTAAGGGAGCCTTATATCCATAAGTGAAAAAAAAGATGAGCACCATTATGAAAGTATGTGAAAGCATGAACTCCACTGGAAGGGCGGGTACACAGAAGACAGAAAAATACCTACATAGTGTCAATACAGTGAAACTTCAAAGATAACTAGGATAACTCCATATCCTTTAATAATAACCATTAGATTTGCTAAAATAATTTTTTTAAAAGAATACTGCCTATAAGAAACTGACCTCACTAGTAAACACATACAATAGATAGCACACAGTATTCCAAGAAAATAGAACCCTATACTTGCATCAGAAAAGGTAGATTATAACACAAAAATTTCAGTAAAGACCAACACCAAGAAGATACAGAGATTGTAAGTCTAAAGGAACCTAATGTTAGAGCACCTATATCATAAAACAAATCCTATTATATCTAAAGCAAGAGATAGATTCCAATTATGTAATTATAGAGGATGTCAATACCACCTGTAATCAATAGAGTTAAACTTTATTGTGAAAAAGATGCACTTAACAGATGCAGAATATTCCTTCAGACAGCTGCAGAATATGGGTATGGAATGCTCTTGAGACTAGGCCATGAATTAGGCCACAAAACAATCTTAACACCTTGCTCAAAAAGTTGAAATCATATTCTCTATCTTCCCATTGAATTGAAACAGAACTAGAAGTCAATAAGAGAAACTTTAGACATTATACAAGTATGGAAAGAATGAATAGTGGGGCCTTGAGATAGAAGTGAAAGTAAAACATTTTTTGAAACCAATGAGAAGGAAGTGCACTAAAATCTAGGAGATGCAATAAAGACAGTGCCACGGGGAGAGTGTACAACAGGGAAGACCTACATAAAAGGAAGATTTCATGTAAACACCCTAGCAATGCACTTCAAGAACTTACACATGCAAGAAGAAGGGAACTTACAAAGTCAGTAGAAGGGAAGAAAAAGTGAAGATTACAGAAAAAATAAATGAAATCATCTAGAAAAATAGTAGAAAAGATCAAGGAATGAAGACTTGGCTTTCTGAAGAGATAAAGCAAGTGGGAACAATGTTTATAGACAGAGAGGATGGGGAGGAAAGGAGAGAGAACCAAGTAAGTGAAATAGATGAAATAGGCAACATTAGAATTGATATTACAGAAACAGCAGAAATGTAAAGTATCATTATTAGTTTATTTTGAAAAATTATATGTTAACAAATTGGAAAATCTAGAACACATGACCAAATTTATGGACACATGTTATTCACCAGAACTGAACCAAGAGGATAAAAATTCCTGAACTGATCAATAACAAGTAATGAGATTGACTAAGTAATAAATATGTCCTTAACAAAGAAAGGCCTTGGGCTGCTGAACTTCACCAGAATTATACAGAAGAGCTAATGATACTGCTTCTTACACTAGCAGGGCTATGAAAAGGGTGAGAGATATCTGAAATAACCCTGTTAGGCCAGTGTTACCTCATTAGCCAAAGCAGAACTCAAAAGCTGTAGGAAATTATCTCTGATGAACATGGGTGGAAGCATCAACAACAAAACACTGGAAAATTGAATTCAGTGGGACATGAAAATTATAGTACACTTGGACCAAGTTTCCCTCACCCCAGAGATGCAAAGATGCTTCATATATACATATCAGTAGATGTGGTGCATCTTATCACATCAACAGAATGGAGAAAAATCATATATTTTCAACCAATGCAGAAGAATAAAGCGACAAAATTGACCATCTCCTCATGATAAAAATCTTTGAACTCATTCCACAGACAAGGATCATACCTAATACCATGAAGGCTATGTTTGATAAAACCATAATCAGAAGCTCTGCACTGAATATTAGTTATCTATAAGGAAGGAAGAAATCCTTTTATCTACAGCACAGTGGATGGTACTTTATATTTTCTTTCACATGAAGCAAATTAAAGAAGCTGACCTAAGGTTGAAGAGTGATTATAAGGGTTTGTGAAGGTTGTCTTGGAAGGGTTGGGTGCACTGTATTTGTATGAACAGGGATAGCCTGTGGAAAGCCTTATTAATTAATAAGTGTAATTAATACATGTTAATAAAATGTTTGAATTTTTTGTAGTCAGAGTTTGCAAAGGAAAGAAATTAATGCAGAATACATAATTTATAGCATTATTTTATAATATTATCCCAAAGAGTAAAATGGAAAAGAGTACAGGAGATCTGTCCACACACTATAGACCCAAAGAATCCAACTGAGGGCCTAGATCTCATGGCAATGTCCTTCATGAGTCCAGCTAAAGACTCATGAATATAACAATGATTATATTCATCATGGGAAGTTGGTACACGAACATGGAACATCTTAATGCAGTTTTGCATCGCTTTCTCTCCTATGCCTCCCTGTTTCTTCTACATATTGGTCTCTTTCATTCTTTTATAATGATTTAAATAATGTATACCCATGATAAAAATATTACCTTGAAGGATACATTGGTCTTCTTGCCCCTCCTCCCCATTTCCCACACACTTTGCCCATTTTTCTTGGCAATGTGTCCTTTATTGTATTTATAGTGTTTTCTTTCTTAAAATGTTGAATTTATGTTTTGATCATTCCTTGTATGGAGCTGAAAAAGTATGTGGCTATTTTCTTTTGATTTTTAAAAGTTTCTCAGAGAAACTAGAAATTAGGTGAACAATTTGGGAGTAAGAAAAGACAGGTGAAAGAGAAGAAAAGAAAAAAAAAAGAAAAGAAAAAGCAGGAGGCTGTTGAATCAGGGTGACGAAAATTCTATAGAAACATGATCAAGACTGAGCCAGGGAACACACTGTGGCTACAATCATGGATTTGAAGGGTACCACATGAGCCAGCTACAACTGTGCACCTGCTGTAGGGACAAGTGGGATTCACCAGGGTTGGGATTGTTCAGATATGGCCTCTAGGATGTGTGCCACCTACAGGGCATACTGAGAAATTCCTTACTGTGGTTGACAGAGGAGTCTGTTCCAGTTTAACTAGGCTATTTATCAATATCCTGGCTTTTACCCACTTGTTGCCAGTACTACCCTGCCTTGAAACTGGCTGTTTATGGAACAAAAAAACAGTGAGATAAAATAAACTTTTCCTTCCTTAATTTTGGGTGTTGGATGTTTTTGTCCCAGCAATGGGAGAAAAGCAACTAAGATAGAAATTGGTACCAAGAGTAGGGTTGTTGTTTTGTCTGTACCTGACTATGTGGTTCAGGAGCCTTTGGGAATGACTTGTGGAAAGGGTTTGGAAAGGCTCAGAAATGCCATCTGAAAAAGCACAGCTGGAATGCTTTAGGCTATACTATGTGGGCGATTTTTATGAGACCTCAGAAGACCAGTATGCTGATAAAAATCCTGCCAATGAAGACCAGGCTCAGGAGGTTTCTGCTAGAAAGAAGGACCATATTGATTGTTGGAGTCCAGATTATGTGTATTATGGCTTTGCAGAAAGTTTGTCTGCATTTTGCTCATGTCCAGAGACTTTGCCTGAGGCTGAGATTAAGTGCAGAAGACTGGTTAATCTGGCAAAATAAATTTCAAGGCAGTCAAATGTTGAGATAGTGGCATGACTTCTATTGGGGGCTTTTAGCCAGATTTATGTTGAGAATCAGAAGCAAAGAGCATAACATGATTTTTGAAGACAGAATGAGTTTGTCTAGAAAAGAAATTCCAGTAGAGCTATAGACTACAAAGATAGAGCAGGGGAGATCTCAAGTGCTGAGAATGAACAGACACATATAAAAGATGGCCTAAGGGCATCACAATAATATTAAGTCTCCACCATTTGGAGCCTCAAAACTGGAAAAATGAAAGACTGGTTTGAGGAGAAAGCCTGCAGAACACCATGTTTTAGAATGGCTGGAACACAGATAAGTTGTTCCTTAGAATTGGATTGTGAATGCCCAATGATCCAGGCAATTGGCTTCTGCAGCTGAGTGAGGAAGGCATAATGTTATGATTTTAATGTAACAAAGCCAACTCTGCTCCAGTTGGCAGTAAACCTGGCTTCAACCACACAGAACTGGTTTTAGGTACAGGCAGAATGCAAGAGTTGTGGTGTTAAAAAGGTTTTCACCTCAATTTCAGAAGGCTTGAGAGGCCAGGCAGTGTGTTCCTAAAAGGGAAGTTGTGAGGGTGAACCTGACAGTTCAGTGGAGACTCCAGAAGTTTGGAAAAGCAAGGAATATGGATCATCTAAGAAAACCTGCAAGGAAGGAGCAAAGTGGGCCTAAGAAAGAAAAAGTGGGAGCTATAATCACCACAAGTGTCATAGGAGTGGAGCTAAGTAAGCTCGTTGGAGGTCATAATATGCCGTAGATTGCTACAGATGTTGGACATTGAACAGCAAGATTTAATGTTTGTCCTGCTGGAGTTCAGATGTGCTTTGGTCTCCATCCTTTGTATTTCTTTATTTGTGACTTTTGGAGTGGGAATGCTTATCGCATGCCATTGAATATTTTCACGTGTTTAGGGGCTTTCAACTAAGAGTTTGCCTAACATCTTGGCAGAGACTTGGAACTTGGACTTTTCAGCAATGCTGAAACTCTTAGGACTTTGGCAACTCTTACAGATAGACTAAATGCCTTTTGCGCACACAAAAGTCTTGGTGAGGCCAGGGGCATAATGTTATGATTTTAATGTAACATAATGTTAATAGATTTAATGCTGATTCTTTTTTTAAAATTTTATTTATTTATGTGTGTGTGTGTGTTTGTGTGTGGCCAGCTCAGCCCACCAGGGGGCGGGG
>NDGN011550415.1:0-13326 GCA_002564285.1 Tympanoctomys barrerae | reverse complement strand
GAAAGAAAGAAAGAAAGAAAGAAAGAAAGAAAGAAAGAAAGAAAAGAAAAGAAAAGAAAAAGGGCTGGCCAGATAGCTCAGCAAATTAAAAGTGCCTGCTTAGGCAGACTCAGGGGTCAGAGGTTCGATCACTGGCCTGCTATGCCAGCCTGGCCCCCAGGGGCATACTGAGAGGAGGAATGAGACTGGGAGTGGTGTCACACACCTATAATCCCAGGGCCTGGGAGGCTGAAAACAGGAAGATTACTACAAGTTGGACCTGTGTAGTGAGACCCTACAGACTCTGCACACACAAAAAAAGAAAGAAAAAGAAAAGAAAACCAACTTTGAAGAGAGGCACTTAATGAAAAAGCTGCCTTAACTAAATGTTAACTCTGGACCTGGTGTTGACCAACATTCCCACCAACTCTGTGCTGCTGTGAAGTGGACCCTGGTGTCTATACCCACACAGCATCCCCAAGATCAGAGAATGAGGGCTTGATTAATGGACTCAGAGAGGTGGCTCTCCACTTGACATCTTAATCTGTCCTCTACTTGATTCGTTTCAGTAAACACATGTTGTTTCCCACTTTGCCAAGGGAGATGCTTGGCCAGGTTGGAAAGGTATGAAATGCTGCTTTGTGGTCACATATAGCCCCATGCTGTGCTTTCTATATTTATCATTATTATTTCAGAAGGCAAATATCTTATTTTGAGGGACAGCCTTAACTGCTCAGGTATGATTGCTGACACCTCTCAGCCAGCTGCATTGTCACCGGGAATTTCTTCTGTCTTGCTCTCCACACCAACTGACCTGGTTTCCCTTTTCACACTCTCAGTCCCCACTGTGCTACCCCAGACCATACGCTGGGCATTAAGCGCGTGTGCACACGCATTAAACCCTTCCTATGACTGCTGGGCTACACAGAACAGGGATGGAGAAAGTTGGAGCACTTGGAAATTAGACCTTACCTTTCACGGCAGATGTTTCTGCATTTATTTTCCCACAGGAGGACAGTAAATGCAAATCATTCATTTGAGCAATTTCCATCCACTTTGGACGGTCCCCAACCTCTTGCTGTGAAATGTGTTCAGCTCTTCAACCAAATTGCATGGGATGGTTGTGAAGGCAGAAAACCTAGTTTGCATACTTCAAATTAGAAGAAGACATTAAGGTATTCAGGAATCAGAGGCTCACACCACCCAAGTAACAAAGACTCAGGCCCTGGGGCAGGGCAAACAGTGAGCCTTACCAGTTCTGACACCTGAAAGAGGCAGGAGGCAGAATGGCGCTTATAAAAAATGTATAGATCATTATAAGATGTTTTGAAATTTTAAGCTGAGCATCTTTTTTAGGCAGGTATGTGAAGGATCAGAATTTAAAAGAGTCCACCTCCATCCAGGCCTGCTCAGGCCCACTCCTGGTTTTACGGAAGGGGAGGAATCCTAATTAGGTTTTTCCTCCCTGGGTGTGGACTACCTTCCACAGTTGACTTCCTCAGCAAGTTCAGTTTCCCTGGAACTCCTAGGCAAGCAGAAATCTCCGGAAACTGAAACCGTGAAACCTACAGAGCTCCCTGAGGACAAGGGACCACCCAGAACCTCGCTAAAGCCAGTGATAACTGACCAAATTACATGTCAGGAAAACAGTGTTTGGTAAGTGATCATTTCTGAGGTCTCAAAATGTTTTCACTTGACAGAGGACATTTGGATTCAAGTTTTTGGTTTTTGCATCTGGTTTAGAGAAAAATGTGTGGTATAATTTCCTCCTCAGGAGATGGTATTAAAAAAATGGACTGTTCTTTGAGCCTGGAGGAAGGCATAGTCTGAGCCTTACCATTGCCCACTCCTCTGCCCACAGCTGTTCCAGGGATTCCCAGAGACTCTGAACCACCATTAAGATCAGACAGCCACGTCACAAATATTTACTCCAGGATCTGCCCTCCAGAAGCTGAGTTGCACAGAGTTTGTTGACAAGGATTTTTAATTGAGCTAATAAAGTTTCACTGTGTTTCTCTGTGGAGTCAAAAGTCCTGACATCCTCTGTTTCTAATTAAAGCTATGTGGGCAGAAGATAGCCAGCCCCTTCCTGTTACCTCTGTGTACAAAGTGTGCCTAATGACATCTCAGTCTGCCTGCCACCCATTTTCTGGGAAGTTTTAAATAGACCACCTAATCTCTGTGCAACCAGAGAGGAATATACACCTCACAAAAGGGTGTCCTGTGGTATTTCATTGGTTGGTGATATTGAGTGGTACTAAAAATGCATTAGAAGCAAAGCTCTGGGTTGTCAAAATGCCCATCTGTCACCATAAGCAGATTTATTTCACAGTACTTCAGGTCTTTTGAACTAAATCAAATAACTGCAGAAAGTCTCTCAAGTACAAAGGAGAAGGTCCAAGTAATAACTTGATCCAAATGGAGAGTTAACTACCTTCTGGGAACAAAGTGTTTTTCTACCAGGCTGCAGAGCCTCTCCTTGCACGGCTCTTGCAGGCCACACACTCTTCTGGGAATGTGTTTCTACACTCCCCTTTGTGCCTCTTCTCCAAAGCTGTACACCAACAGTAGTCGTAGTTTAGTGCGGTAGTTTCAAGGCCAGACCAATCTTTCCAAATGAATCAAGGTGTTCAGTTAATGGGCAGTTTTCAGACCTATTAGCTGCAAATGTTGAGAGCAACAGAGAGGAGCTAGCATTTCCTGAGCACTTACTCTCAGAAGGCAGCTGCTGAGAGGCTGCGTGTTAGTTCATTAAATCCAAGTGAACTCACTGCAGCAGAAACTCAGTGCCCCCGTTTTCGAGAAGAAACTGAGCTCTTAGGAATGAAGCAATTTTCCCAAAGCTGTGTTGCTTATAGATGACGGAACTGGTAAGTGAACCCAGGCAGTGTGACTTTAAGCTAGTCACCACATACTACGCTACCTCTGAGCTTCCTGTATTTAATTCCGGAACCCTGTCCAGACTAGAATTCTACTTCACTGACCATTCTAGACCAGGACACCTATAGTCATGTGAGAAATAATAATTCTATCTCCCTTCTTTTTTCAGCACTCCTATCTTGCAGCCACACAGGAGAACTTATGTTAAAGATAGCCTCCCCTTGAGTGAGGAAAGAATGAGAAGATACTTCATACTAAGCTGAGGAGGATCTGAAAGGGTAAGACATTTCAATATTTTGAAATTTATGAGTCCCCCAATATTGACAATGGTCACATTAGGTATTTTGTTTAGGATTCTTGTCAGACTCTAAAACACAGGTCATATGTCATATCCCCAAGTGTGACTCAACAGAAATGCACTCAGAGCTTCTCACATTTAAGACACTAGGAAAAGAGCTCATCTCCTTTGCGGTGTTAATGGGAGCCCCCCAAGCTGTTCTCTAGGGCCCCAGGTGACTATATTGTCACATTTTCCTAAGAATAACTTTTTTAAAAAGTATTTCTTTCCAGAAAGAGGCTAAAAACAAAGAGAAAGTAGTTTATCTGTTCTGGATCCAACTGAATCAGGATTGAAACCTGTTATGATTCTAGCTCCTTCTGCTCTGAAACAAAACTGCTCCAACTGGCAGAGATCTGGCTGGACTGACAGAATGGCAAGAGAGGAGACACTGGCACAGAAAGAGTAAAAGGGGGACTATCCCTGTAGTAGCTGCACACCCAGGCTTGCCTAGGTTATTTGACAATTTTTACTGATAAGTTGTTGCGTTCTGGGTTTTGTTTGATAATTCATGAACCCAGAGCTTATGTTAGAGTAAATATTGTGTTTCTGTGGTTTTGTAGATGGCTGTACATACTCAGAAAGTCCTGGAAACCATGCAACCAGGGTGGCTGACCACCCCAAAGGAGAACTATCCCAAATCCCAGGTTCCACTGAAGGAAATTGAAGCAAAGGTTGTCTGAGAGCTGTGTGTGTGTGTGTGTGTGTGTGTGTGCGCACGTACACACACACTAGCACTTGTGCACGCGTATATACACACTAGCACTTGTGTATGCTTAACTGGAGAGCCCTGCTCACAGAGTCTGTAGAAAGGTTTTTGCTCAAAGCCGCCAGCCCTCCCTGCAGCAAACAATCTGCCTACCACATCCTGCCTCTCCACTTCCTCCTCTCCTTTCCCAGCTCAAGAAGCCAAGATGGGAAGTCTCTCACGACCCTGTGGCTTGGCCAGGAGGAAGCCTGAACTTGATACAGCTGACTTGCCCAGAGCCTGGTAAGAACATTTATATCAAGTCTATGTTCCTTCACTTAACTATTTTTAAACTGGGGTGCAGACCTCTCTGAGGGCTCAGAGAGACGTCTCTGGGGAGGCTGTCCCAGGCCAGCTACGGGACTGATATGCCAGTAGGGGCTGCCACACACCTGAATGGGGATTCAGATGGTGGTTAGCTGTGATTTGCTTTGAAAGAGACAAAGAAACAGCCCTCAACAACTCCCTCTTCACGCCTAAAGAATAAAGGAGGGTAAATAAAGACATGCAACCTGGAAATCCAGGCACATGGCAGTGGCAGCACAGCAGGAAGGATAGTAACCGCAAGTGGCAGCAGCTGGTCATGGTGCACTCAGGCGAGGCCTGGGCAGAGCTGCCACCCCACCCTGGACTCTTCCTTGGGAGCCACACCCTACCACCCAGCCTGCTCTAGTGCCCCAGGGCTTTGCACCTGCTGCTTCTGCAGGACTGTGCCACTTAGTTGCTCCATGTTTTTCAAGCCCAGCCCATGTGTCATGGAGCGTCTCCACCTCAAAACAATTGATGTGCGGCTGTCATGCTCCCCCGATTGGGACAGGTGGGGAGAGAAGCCATGTCTTAGTCATCTTTATGCCACAGGGGGGACATGATGGAGATAGGTGTGGAAGTCTGGTCAGGACCAGCTTGGGAAGCATTGCAAGTAATGCTGGGTAACAAGCACTCAGTAAAAGTGAGGAAATAAACTATCAAGACTTGTGTGCAACACAATTATGTGCAACAAAAGATGTCATAAATGGGCACGAAAATAAGAATATGCTAATTTATTTTCCCGGTTACATTTGGTTGTACTTTCAGTAATAAAGCTTGTTAATTTAATAAGAATTGTAAGTCAGGGGGCCAAGCGTTACCCAAGTGAAATTAAAACATAATTGTAAAATACTGACAATATCTTCTGTGACTTGTCACCGATGTCAAATATACTCAGGTAGAATATCATATCTGAAATAATCAGATTTGACTTTGGGAATTTAAAAGGAGAACCAGAATTAATAAGCTGGCCATGAGGTCTGCATGAGGCAAATCACTGCCAGTTACTCAAAAATGGTCTTTTGGCCATGTTCCCATGGGTATCGGCACAACTTGCTAGATGGTCACATGCACTGCTGCATGGGGCTGAGCAGGACACAGCTGGGCCAGGGCTGGAGGAGGAAGGCAGCCAGGAGCAGCTCAAGTGGAGACCAAGCAGAGAGACAGTGGCAGACAATGGTCAAAACTTTCACTGCCCTGTTGTGCCCTTCCTGTTCCCTTGGGCACCTGGCCAGAAGAGCTGGCCCTGAATCCCACCCTCCAATTGCAACCTCCTCTGACAACAGAGAATTTCTTTCTCTTTCTCCAGGATACTTTCCTTCTCCATCTCGCTTCTTTAAAAAAAAAAAGAAAGAAAGAAAAGAAATCTTTTATTTATTTATATATTTATTTGGCACAGGGTCTTGCTACACAGCTCAGACTTGTAGGATCCTCCTGTCTTAGCCTCCCCATCCTTTGATTACAGGCATGCACCACACCATTTTGGTGGCTGGCTTGGTGCCCAGGGATGGCGAGGCATACAGGATCAGGGATCAAACCCTGTGCTTTCCAGGCAGGTGCTTAGACCACTGAGCTATCTCTCCAACCCCGCCTAGTTCCTTTGAGTAGCTGACTCCCCTTGTTTATCTCCTTTCTTTGAATTACACTTCCTTAAGAGCTACTTTTCTGATCATTTTGTTGATGCCCAGCCAACAGAAGTAGTGACCTCGGCCCAGGTCCCCAGGAGCTCACCATTGGTGACCTATGTATCCTGAGTCTCCACTTAACAAAGGAGAATAAGACAGGCATGAGGAGGAACTGCACAGTGACAACAGACACCAGCACTTTGATGCCAAACCAAAGTAAGGAGCCAAGTTTGCAGGACAGGTGACCAGGTAAGCTCAGCATATACAGAGGACTGTGAAGAATCCCAGGATAAAGTACAGTAGCAATGTACCTGTCCAGAGTTGTGGCTGACCCCGTAACTGGGAACAGCCCTTCAGAAACCATAGGCTGCCTTGGTCATGAGTCTAGTTTTATTGCTAGCCCAGGATCACTGGACTGAGGGACTGAGAGTTCTGATGCCCCACAGAAAGAAGCGGAGTTCTGCAGAGTTCTGGAAAGTTCCCCACACCAGTGATCCACAACCCAAGGGTATAATCAGAATTCCCTAAGAAGTGTTTTCAAAATGTCCAAGCTAGATTTTACTCTGAGCCCAAGAGCCATAACCTCAGGTGAGCTTGGCATGAGGTAGGCAGGCATGTGTGTCTTTATGGTACTGCCCAGAGGATTTGAATATAACCACTCTCTGTAACCTGCTCAAGGAGGGCATCACCTGGGCCCTGACATTTTTAAGGCTAGACAGCATGTTGTTTGCCTCAAACTTAGCACAGTTCATAATGCATGATAAGCCCACTGAAAGTAAATATTTGCCTATTCATCGTATTACAGTGATCCATGCATTCTCATGTTTATAGCAACACTAATCATAGTAGCTAAATCTTGGAAGTGGTCTAAATGTCCATCAGCAGATGCATGAATACAGAACATGTGGTATTTATACACAATGGAGTATTGCCTTGCCATAAAGAAGTGTAAATTTGAGTCATTTGTAGGAAAATTGATGCAACTTGAGGCAATAATGTTAAGTGAAATAAATCAGACACACAAGCTTAAATATGACATGGTTTCTCTTACACAAGAAACCCAAACTAAAAAAGTCAAAGGGCAAAACCAAAGACAGGATACTAATTCATTTTCTAAGTGAAGATTTGTGTAAGAGAAGGACAAGAACTGTATGCCTATCTGTACAGCGATAATAAAAGCTAAATTCTCAGTGAAAAAAAAGGAAAAGAAATAGGGGGATAGATCTTTTCTAGGGAGGAGAGAAAAAGATGGAAGGAAGAGCAAGGGAAGAGAGGGGCAGGTGAAGTAAATTTAAGGTCTATCATGTACATTTGCCAACTCTGTGCTGACTCTAATCATTATGTACTGCAAACATGTACTAATAAAAATACATTTAAAGAAAGTAAAAAAAAAAAAAATGTGTCTACTGAATGAATGAGCAAAGTCTATTCTTTTCAAGACTGAAAGAATAGACTTTCCCTTCCTGGGTTTTCTATCCAGATGTAGCCATGCCTTCCAGACACTCATTCAGAATAATAGTTAAATATGATAACACCACTTGATTATCTCATCAACTGGTACAGCTCAGCAATATCTGGCATTACCAAACAACACTATCATTTACATTAACATTACAGATGAGAGTATGAAATGAAAGAAGCCATTCCACCTAATACAATTAGTATATAATCTCAGGCTTAATTATGGTTTTGAAAACAACGAGGATCATCATTACAGGTCCAAAGCCCAAAATGGAATCTGCAAGTGTTTGACAAGTAGAACATAAGGATGATGGAATGGTTTGCCCATAGGCCTGACCACAGGGCAACCCTCATGAGTCATGATTTCAGGTCACAGTAGGATTTTTCATTATCCTCCATTCTTCCACAGTGAATATATTGAGCCCTGGGCCAGTTGATGGATGTGAATTGGCTTGTGAGTTCAGGCTGGCCTGCTGTCTTCATGCAACCTCTATATAGCATAGCCATGCAAATCAGCATGGGCCTCAGGCCAGACAAAATTAATCCAGGACCAAAAGCAATCAAGTAAAAGGTGTCAAAGGGCAAAAGAAGAGGAAAATACGACTGGGAGAAATGATGCTTTATTTTTCAAGATTCTATAAGTCATTGCCTTGTGACTTTTTCTTTTGTCATAAGAAAACTCACAGGTGTAGGGACCACTGGTAGAAGTGCTTCCACATATTTCTGAGATGGAAAGAAAAGTTCACATTTGAAATTAAATTAAGAAATTTAGAGAGGTGATCTCTGACATCAAACGTAAAATGGCATTCCATGACAGATCCTTTATATTGATCACCTCCTGTCTCAGAACACCTGGAAACGGCTTGCCGTGGTCCACCATTTTTATTCTTTTGTTTTATGGACAAAGAATCGTGTCTGTCCTGCCAGCTTCTGATTCCCAGTATGTGGTATTCACATTCAATAAATGCTCATTAAATAAATGAGAAGACACTTTATTGATCTAGAAACAGCTTTCATGTTCAATAAAAACAAGCCACAGAACTGTCATGGTCCCTTGGCCCAGACTCTGCAGTATGCTCTTTCTTGCCATTCTCACTAACTTCCTCTTCTACCCACTTCTAAAACTTACTTGCAAAGGATAAAACGGGCCAGGATAATTCAATCCAAATCAATCCAAAATAAGAAATAGCCCAATACAATTGGGAAATGATAAAGGCTCCTCACAAATAAGAAAAAAATGCATGAAAAGATATTTACCTTCAATAATAAGTATAATAGTAAAAAAGAATAATTGAAATACATGTGCATGTGTGTGTTGGCCCATCAAATAAAGAAAGCAAGAAAACCAAGTGTTTGGTGGCATTGGAAAGTAGCCGTCTTCTCACATAGATGCTTGGGATGTGTACAGACACAACCATCTGGAAAGAAGTGTAGAGATACAGTCCAAGATTTGAAATGTGTATATTTGTCATTAGCCTAAGGGTTCCAAATCAATGAATTTATTTATTTTTAGTGTGCTAAAATCAACCACGTGAACCATTTTGTAGATGTATATAAAATAATTTTATTTTAGTATTATATTTTTTAAAAAATAATTTGTTTACATATCCAGGCCTAGGTATTTATCTACAAGCGTATCTCACACATACTTTTTAAAGTTAAAGTAATTCTAATTTTACATGTTTCCAATAAGATAAAACATGTTAATATTTTTAAGAGTACAGTTTAGTGGCATCAAGTAGATTCACACTGCTGTACAACCATCACTACCCATGAAACACCAACTCTTCACTGTTCGTTCCTCCCAAACCCTACACCCACCATTTTACTCTCTGTCTCTGTGAATTCAATTTTAAGACAATACAAATATACGATTAAAGTATATGTACAAAAGATGTATTTCTTCATTGAAAAATATCTTTCCTGAGTCCTACTATATGCTAATCTTATGCACAAGCAGTAAAGCTTTAAAGAAAACAAATAGATCACCATGATGGTGATTTCAAGGGATACTGTAGATTTCACACTAAGGAAAAGTACCTCTCAGGCCTCTCAGGCTCTGCTTATTATAGGGAACAAATTAGAAACAACTAAACTTCTAGGCAACCTCCCTGCTAAGGTAGAGTCCACTTGGTCAGATGTCAGGCCTGGACTGTTCACTGTGGAGAGCCACAGCCTTTCCCAAAATGAGCTCCATGGATTCACTGTGCCTCTTGCGCAGTATTTTCCTGGAGAGGAAGAATTTTCAACATTTTGCAGCAGAAAATAATTTAGCAGGGGTCTGTGCCAATACTTCTTTATTCTGCAAAGGAATGTGTAGATGACAGTTGCAAGTGTTTGATGTTCAACCCTCCCAAAACTGTAAAATAGCAGCAGGGCGATCAAGAGGCTGATTTAAATCTTCTTTTTGTGGTTTTAGTTTTGTTCTGGCAGGCTTAACAACACTGGGAAAAAATTACAGTGTGTGCATGGGAAACATATTCTTCCCTCCTTGACTAACTGACATACTGGAGAGCAGGCGCAAGCAAAGGGTGGTGGCCCTGCTAGTGATAAAGCTGGAATACATGGAAAAATTTAAATAGCATCAGGGACCTGGCCTACCCTTAGTCCAGGCAGGAAATTCAAGGGTAATATAACGCTCTGCTGCTAAGTAATGCTCCTGGAATAAAAGCATGTTCAGGATGACTTTTGGCTTTCACTGGGAATTTCTGTTTCATTTGCTTCCAAAAAGAACTTTTTTATCCTCCCTAAAGTTCTTAACTCATATTTCAAAAGTGCTTGTCGCTATATAAACATGATATATACACTAGCCTTGAATTAAAGCTGTATGATGCAGAATATGCTGAAAAAGAAATTCAGGACTTCAGTTTCAGCCATGGGGCTTTATGGCAGGAGCTTTGTACAATGCAAGAACAGGTTAGAGACCTCACTCTGTCACCTATTTAGCTACCTGGCATTGCATAGATTATTTGACCTCTGGGCTTATAAAGGGGAACAATAATACCTACTCAGGGTTTTTTCTAAACAAAAGACAGGCACACAATAGGGCTTTTCCTTCTTTCTACATGTCATAGCTGGGCATACCTTTCCTAATTCAGAGTGCAAAAGCACTAACACTAAAAACCAAAATGTAACTCTCTCTGAATCACTTGAACTGGACCTGACTGATTCCCCTGTGCAGTTTTAAATCTGTTGGGCTGTTCAAAAATCTGGGTTTTAGCATGAACTGAATCACGTCTTGTCTTGACTTAAAAGGGACTTTCACTAACTGGAGCAACTCTAGATAACTCAGGGGTGGTGTGGGAGACTCAGGCCCACGGGAGAAATTGCTGAAGGATCTGCAGACATTTAGCCAAGAGAAGACACTGTGGGGACATGAGAACTGCTTCCAAATACTTGAAGGGTAATGTCATATGGAAGAGAAATTAAATTTACTCTGCGTGACTCTGTAAGTGGAGACAGATTCCAATTTTATATATGGAAAACCTTTATTAAAAAATAAGATGGTCAAGGCATGATACTATCTTCGGAGGTAGGGAGGGTCCCAGTTCTAGAAGGATTCTATTAGAAGACAGCTGTCCACTCCTTGGGAGTCAGACAGGAAATTCTGTACCAGAAAAGGCTGGAGGAATTGACCTCTAGGGCTCTTTTTTCCAGGTCAGGGAGGCAGCAACTGAAGAGGCGACATAAATCCAACGTTTTGCAACAGAAATTAATGAAGAATAGCCATGAAGAGGTGCCAAGCACACACCGGAGAGCACAGGTTGTGCTAATGTGCGAACTTTAACCTTCTACAACAAAAGAATGCGGTGCCACATTAAAGACAGGGTGGAGGCTTCAGCTGCCAGAAATGAAAACATTCATACTTTATTGTATCGTATTTTACACGTTCATGTAGACACAGGAGCCAAGTGAAACTGAACCAAGATCTTAGGCATCCAATTACATTTTAATTTTACCTTGTCCATCCCCTGTGATTTTGACACAAGTGATTAAAAATAAACCTGAACCTTTGACCTGCTCATTTTGTGGGACTTTTTTCTTCTTCTTCTTTTCACCTGTAGACCTCTGCAGTTGTTAGTCAACTGCTTTTAACAGCTAAACATTAAAGCCTCTGGGAGCATAAACAGGAAGCTGGTATTTGGGTGGGAGCTCCCAGGAATTTTATACTACTAACCACGGAGGCCAAGAGAGAAAGGAAATAGGAAAAAACATTGTAAATACCTGGGTAACTAATGACCACGCAGCTCAGCGGGCTTTTCTGAATATTTCAAGGGAAGTCTCTTGCGGGGAAACACCCTGAAAGGTTGCTGAATCCCTGGTGGCGTGCAGGGCCAAACAGGAGTGCTTACTGCGCCGGTGCCGGTGGATTGGTTTCCTTGCCCCGCTGGCTACAGGACGAAAAGTGCTGCTGGAGACCTAGCCTCACGCAAGCCCAGGCGACTGCATTTGCATGTGTGGTGCAGGCTCTTCCCTGAGCACGGGGTTCCCAGGCCTCTCCAGCTCTGATTGTTCAAGATTGTAAGGCCACCCCTCTCCTTGTTCACATTGAGCGAGCCTAAGAGGATTTAGAATCAAGTGGGCACGTTTGCATGGCCTTGTTCTGAAGAGGCAGCTGGAGCCTGGGCGGCCGGCCTGGCACAGCCCACCGCGGTCCCTGAGGACAGTACTGCCCTTGGAGGGGCCGCCACGGGGGCTCCATTGTGCCCGAAGCAGGCCTTTCTCTTCTACCCTGTGTCTCCGGGCCTCCCCCTGCACCCCCGCGCAGCCCGACTCTCTCAAGCTGCCTCCCGGCTGGGCTGCACATTTCCCATGCAGAGCTGCATGGCTCCGGGCTGGCCATCTGCACACGAGATTGACAGCAGCCCCGGAAGGTCAGCGCCTCGCCATTGCTGTCTGAACAGCAGGCCACCCAGGCCTTCCAAGCAAAACAGGGACATCTGCTCCCCTTAATTTGGAACACTGGTTCCAATTTCACCAAAGCCTCAGCGTTGTCCCCTGGCTCCCCAGGAAGAAGGGAGCTCAGAGAGAGGCCTTGCAGATACCTCGCTCCAGGCTCCTGGGTTTCCTGGGCAGAGGAGTGGGGTGGGGGTGGGGAAACAGTCCAGTCATTTGCGGGTCCCCGGTGTGTGGTGCTAGGAGAGGTGGATGGAGTGGGCACCCTGCCCAGCCCTTCGGACTCTGATGCCCACGGGCGCCGCCAAGTGCACCCTTCCCCTGCTGCCCTTCCCCTGTAGTCTCTGTAAGGCCATCTATGGGCAAAATCCTGCCTGAACAGTTAGGGCATTGAAATCCATCTTGGTTCATTTCTGGGCAAAAGGATGAAAGAACTGCACTCAAGTTGAATTTCCACCCCATGTCCTGGCTCCTGGAAAGCAGACCCTTCACCGTAGTCACCTCTGTGTCTCCAGCACCTAACAAATGTTTGGAGACTAAGTAATGCAGAAAGAAAGAAGACAACCCTCACAATCACAGAGCCCACGTGGCATGACTGAAAAATACAGTGAATGTCTACATTTTTTAAATGTATTACAGTAAAAGAGACATTGCCATTGACTCCCTTGGAGATTCCCTCCCCATCTTTGAACACATGGCGCTTCTTGTCACTTTCTGAAGCAAGTCTGGAAGTCTCCTTAGTGGGTGCTGCACACTGTGAAGTCCTGGCTACCTGGGTGTCCTGCATAAATTCCCAGTGTTCACCCTGCACTATCATTTTAACTTTAAGAAAGAGAAGGAGCCTTCAGCGTGCTAGATCTGGTGGCTGACATGGCTGAGAACATAGGTCTTGTCCTCATCTGCCACCCTTTCCTGTGGATGGTACTCTGCAGCAGCACTCACTATATTTCTAAAACACTCAAAAGAGGACTTTCAGGGCTGGCCAGATAGCTCAGCAGCCGAGGGGGGCTGGCTGTGCCCCCAGGGTGTGATGAGACAGCGACTGAGACTGGGCGTGGTGGTGCACGCCTGTAATCCCAGTGCTTGGGAGGCTG
>NDGN011550414.1:13567-26980 GCA_002564285.1 Tympanoctomys barrerae | reverse complement strand
AAGAAAGAAAGAAAGAAAGAAAGAAAGAAAGAAAGAAAGAAAGAAAGAAAAAGAAAGAAAGAGTCTGACATACAAAATCTATGGAAGCATTTAGGGAATCTTTTTATCAACTGTCAGTGACCATGTCAGTTATTAAGTTGTTGTCTCTCAGCATCAATTCCACACAGCCATACTCAGCTTTGGGAAGCTAGAGCTGGGGCTTTAATAAACTCCATTTTTGTTTTTGTTGTTGACTGCTTGTTGGTTTTGGCTTAAAGGAGGCATTCGAGAGAGTAAACGGGAGGCGACAGAAGAAAGAATCTGGCTATCTGCTTATTTTATGTTTCTTATTTTATTTCCTGCTTCTGTCATTGATAGCCTAGCAATATTCTCTCCTCTTGCAGCAATTCTTTCCGAATAACCCAGCTATTTTATTTTGCTATATTTCCGATTCCCCAAAGGAGCCTATCTTCAGAGACATGGTCCCACTGGCAGGTGCCCTGTTGGTACCTCTGTGTTTCAGCTACACAGGGTCTCTCCTCTGAGCATGTTTGACATCAGTACCAGCTAAGCATAGATGCCTAGTGTCTATTCTCTGGTGCCTTCCTCTGCCATGCTTTTAACTTTTAATAACTTTAACCTCATCATTTTTCTTTCAACCTTGCAGCTCCCTCACAGTAGGAGCTGCTTCCTATAATTACAGTCTCCTAGAAGCCTTATCGTTCCCCTTCCAACTTTGAAGATTTCTGGTACCTGAGATGAAGATTTTTCCAGTTAAAATAATGGATGTGATTTCTGTCCTTTGACTAGACACTGTGTGGTACAGTGACATAGCCATAGCGCTGAACCATAATGCACTAAAAAGTAAGACTGTAATCCAGCTTCTAAATGTTGCTAAGTAGGCAGAAGCTCAAATGGAAAGTGCTACCTTGATTAAGTTCACCATAGCAACATGCAATGAGTTTGATTTGCAGGTCAAGAGTATTAATTTCTGTGGTAAAGTGCTTCTTGTAAACTGTATATGTTCAGTCCTTTGACCCCTTATTATGGGATGCAGGTGTTTGTTGTGACAGGAAAAACTCATTTTTTGATATTTAGACTAAATGCAAGTTAATTGCCAAAAGTGCCACTATTTATTTGATAATGTGCACTAATAAATTGACACAATGTTTTTTCTAAAATCTGAGGCAATCTCTGTTCGATCTTAGTTGATATTTCCTTTTAAAAAAGGTCCACACTTGCTTGTTGTTTTACTTTATTATTTCAAAATCATACTGTACTCTGAGCTTGGCTTTAATCTAGATAACTGGAAGGTTTCATTAGTGTTTCCGATTTTCCTGAGGCCTTAGCTCAAATTAATATAGGTCTGTGTGTATATCACCACTGTACCTTTTAATATATTCTCAGAATTCCTTAGTGAAGATTTGGGTGCATGGGTGACAGCAGAAACACCATTGAAAACAGCTGTAAAATCTTTGGTTTTGTGGAAATCAGTTTTTGAAAGCTTTTTAGTGTAGCTTCTTTTTCATAAACTATTCGTAAATTCTCTGAAATGAGAAGTAAATCAAAACAAATCTCTTGGATTATCCTTACTGGTATCACATTGTGTATGTAAACACTGCTTTCCAGTGGCTAAGCATAAGTAAGACAGATCTTACCCAGTGAGTTTACCAGCTTACAGGGACACTACAAAGGAGCAAAACAGAGAACAGGCTGTTTTGCTTTTGTTTGAAATTCACAACAGCTGTTGTATTATTCTTGACTGGTTCCAAATTTAATAAGGCCCAATAAATCTCTAAGAAAACAGCCCTGAGACACTGCTATTGTTTTTATGTTGGCGTTGAGCTCGTAGTACAGCCTCTATGTTCAGTAATCTTTCTGGCTAATTTCAGATAAAATCACTCCAAATATAAACACCAAAACACATGGACTGGACTATGGTCCAGAACAGCACAGAGAAAAATCACATCTCTGGCAATGGATGTTAGCCAACAGAAAACTTCCCTTAAACCCTAATTCGGACAACTAGCATCTGTAAATCAGGTGCTGGGTAATAGTGATAGTCTGGCTATTCTCAGATGCTTAAGTGCTTTTCAAATCATTGCTTCAAATTCCTAGCTATTATTACATTATAAATAATTTTGGACAAAATCATCATCAAAAGCTCACATAATTTCCCTGGTCTGCAAAATGCAACCACCTGCTTCGCTGAAATCACCGCTGTAGAGATAACACACCAAGTGCAGACAGCTGAAAGGAGCATACTACTGATGCGAGTAATATATTTTCAATTTTTAATGAAGTGTTCCTTGTCCACAACATTATCTCTTTTAGGTTCCAGGCTGTGTGCCAGTGATAAACTGCATAGCTCAACATCTTATCTATTTTTAAGTGACCAGTCCTTAGAGGTAAATTCTCTGTTTTCTTCTGTGAATTGATCCAGTGTTTGGCTATCATGGAACGTTTTGCTCAGTGTACTCGATGTGATGTTTGGAAGGGGGGGTGGGGGTGCGGGCTAGGAGAGATGGGGCTTAAAGATATTTCTGCTTCTTTTGTGAAAAAGTTTAAGTAATATGGACAACTGAAGTAAATCTTCCAGTAAGCTGGAGGCTCTTGAGATTTCTGAGTGAGGTGATGAATGATACGTAGTATAAATATGAGCGAGTCTGGCTACTAGATAAGCGAAAGGAAGGAGACTCTGTTGCAGATTATTTGTAAGTAAGTGCAAAACCCACTACCAGATAGGGTGGGATAAATAATCCAAAAACTTAGGCCAAATGAGACAGCATCCTCTGGGAAGCTAAACGAGCATCAAGTCGAGTGTCCAGTGAATACTGGGTGGGCGAACACGGCGAGGGAGCTGTAAGTCACGTGGCTTGCCCCTGAGAAGCCGAGACTGTTCAGGAGAAATGACAATCGCGAGCGCCAGCGCATGGGGTACCGGAAGAGGTTCGAAGAAGCCACCACGGTATTCCTGAAGCGTACGTCGGAGATTCCCTGGGGAGCCCAGCGAAATCCACACGACTTCCAGACAACGGGGCAGTTCAGGGAATTTACCTGACACCATGAGAAATCTGCTCATTTATTTTTAAAAATTTATTTTAAAAAGTATTTTATTTGTGTATTTGATACAGGATCTCGCTGCGCAACTCGGACTTGCAGTGATCCTGCTGTCTCAGCCTCCCGAGCACCGGGAATAAAGGCGTGCGCCACAATGCCGGGTTTCAGGGCTGGCACTGCGAGCCCGGGGTTCGAGGCCAGCATGGCATGAGGTACCAGAGTCGAAGCCGGGTCCTTGAGCTTGCCAGGCAGGGGCTTAGATGGCTGATTATCTCCTCAGCCCCTGCTCATGTATTTCTCTGGTAAATGTGAAATCTCATTAGCTAAAGATTAGAAGGCAGGCTGTAGCTATGAATTTTTTCCCTGTTTGCCTTTTCTGAATTTGGCTTTGTATAATAAGCAAGAATGTTGGTAAAACACAGAATATCAGCATTTTATACTTAGGATTACATTTGGGGTACTCAAAAAATAGAATTACAGAAAATATGTTGTTTGACTGGAAAAGACTGTTGCGATTTAAATGATTTTCAACTAAAACTTGAACGGAAGGCTTAGTGAAGAAAAATAACTAGGTAAGGGTGTAAAACTTACGACGTGGTTGGAAGTGGTTAGATCATAAAATTTAATACAAGAACAGAGCAATGTTTCTTAGAAGAACAAAAGAAGGAGCTCAAGGAGAACGTTAATAGCTTCAGACAAGTGTGGTGTCAGTGTACAATAGAAGTAATAAAGTGCACCTTAAGTTTAATGTGCTCCTTGGTTTCATAAGGTAGCTATAAACCAAATCTTGATTTTGGGACAGATGATCATATTACATTTGCATAAACATTTGGCTTGAAATGTAGAGCCACAGACCAAAAAGGAGGCTATATTAACAGGCACATAAAATTTCCAGAACAAAAGTCTGAAAATAGAAGATTAATAGAGATATTACCTTACAAGAAACAGAGAAATTATGAGATACTTTTAAACCTGTGAGCTTTTGGGGGACGGATATGATTCTGTTTTAGCATATATAATTTTAATGTAAAATCTCAGTTCTGCTTTTATTAATAGCCAAAAGAATTCAACATAGTCATTAGTAGAAATCCTGTCCTGCTACTAGGAAAATATCTGATGTAGTGTTGCCTTCCTTAGCATGTAATCTGTTCTGTTTTCAGAGGGCTAAAGCCTTCTAGGTCAGCTATGACCCTTGTGCACCAGTGGGTAGGCAGACTCTGTCTTTGCCAAATTTGCTGGGGTGATTCAGGATCTTTCCCTTCCACATAAGAAAATTAGCATGACAGCTTTACTTCTAACCAATACAAGGCTTATTATTAAAAGCTCATTAATAGATTGTTAAAGGCTTATTAATAGATTATTAAAATATATGGGGCTATTGTATCAGATAGTGCAGCTAGATCTCAGCTAAATAGCATTGTTAGGAATATCCCTTCTCAAAGTCTAATAGGAGGGGAGATGTTCTCAAATGTTGAGCAATTGCTGTGGTCCTGGTACAGAGCTCAACATACAGTTAAACAAAAATTATTTAATATTTTTTAAATTTTTGCAAGTTTCACATTACATCACAACTATTAGCATAGTTGCAAAGGAACAATTCCTTTGAGCTGAAGGAACAGAGAAATCTAGCTGTCTTCTTACAACACCCCACAACATGGCACCCAAAGAAATCCTGGCACAACAGGTGTCCAATGAGTTCACATTTGAAAGGTAGGTATGCAAGTGTTTGGAGATGCTCCCAACAGTACAGTTATAAGAGTGAATGTCAGAAAAGCTACCAGCAAAGATTTCCAAAGCCAAGGAGGATTTTACAGGGACTGTCATTTAAACAACCTGAGAGAGATGGGTTGGGGAGGGGAAAGGGGAAGTAGGGAAGGAAGGAGAGAAGGACAAAGAGTGTGGTGGGGGAGAGAGATAAAGAGACAGAGAGACAGATAGACAGAGACAGAGACAGCGACAGAAATGAATCTACTGTTCAGAAATACAATGCATTATCCAATTACAAGTAGAAACCCTCTCTTCATCTGATTTTTATACCCAGCATCATATTTGCATATACACCAATAACGGCTTAGTACACAAACATTAAAACACAGCAAAATGGTAGCATTCTCTGAACCCCTCCTCCTGCTAATCTTTATTAACATTTATAATCTTTCCTGCCATTTGAGGTTTTCCTAATCTTAATTTATCTTCATTTTTCTCCATTGTGCTCAGTCAGATACAGGTAGAAATTGACAGTCTTTAATTAACTACCTAAGGAAAAGCACCACACATCTATGAAGAGATTCACAATTGACTTAATTAAAACAAACAAACAAAAAAACATTAAAGTTAAGTTTCGTCTTGTACTCTGTGGGCATATAAGTCATCGTATGAGAAAGTGCCTGATTTAGTAGTCATTTTACATACACTGGTTATAAATTATACATTTTATTACCCTTAATATGTGGTCTGTGGATACGCTCAGTATGTTATTTGTAAGAATTACACTGACAGTTTCTTATCTTTGTCAAAATCTTTTTAACACTCAGCAACCATAACTGTTGTTGATGAGTGATTTAAAAACCTAATCAGTAGGATCGGGGAGCTGTTGAGACCAGGACTGTTACGGTGGACAGAGCTTTTCCTTCTGTAATTCTATCTTTAAAAAAAAAAGTCATGTCCTAGTTACAATGTCTGGCACTAGGAAATGATGAAAAGGTGTGAGGTTGCCTCCACCTTAAGCCTAGATCTAAGAGTATCAGAACTCAATCCACCTCCCAAACAAAGCAGAAGTTCTGTGTATTTCTCCAGAAATACGTCTCTGTGCTTCAAGAGTCTTGTTTGCCCTGCTTCATCTTAGAGCTCAGATTATCAGGGAGCAATCTGTATTCTTCCAATAGAATATTTCTTTTCTTAAGTAAAATTTTGGCAGTGGTATCTTGGACCCAGATTGTAGTGATCTGTGAGAGTTGATTACTAAGTTTTACAAATGTTGTGAGCTGGTTTACATAGCATGAAAGCTTTGAACTATACCATGGCTTCAATATTTGCACTACAGAAGCAGCAAGCTGTACCAATCAAGCACATCCCGTATCAGGGGCTGATTGCCACACATTTACCAGCATACTACTAGTTGATTAGTGATAGCACTCAGGGTTAACTGGAAAGATTACTGGACAATGTAAAGAACAAGTTTTTCTTGATTTTTGTTTCTATAAACAGTAAGCAGCTGCACAAATACAGCTGAAAATTTCTCAGATGGTGAAAATTCTCTCTTCCCAACCCACTCGCTCCCTCTCCTCATTCTCAAACCTCATTTTCAAATCTCTTGCCTTTCTAATTTGTGCCAGGTCAGAAATGCTTCCAGCTTGTTTATTTTTGCAATATTTTTACCAAATGCTCATTATGCTACTTATTTGGTTTCTGCCATCCGCCAAATTCAGAGTCTTGCAATATGGCCTTTATGTTATTAGGGCTGCGGAGAAGCTTGTCAAGGATTTGTGGTTATTCGTGAATGAGCCCAACCTTCATGCCTTCAGGGTTTCAGTAGGTGATGAATTGTCCACACATAAGTATCTAATAACTCAGTATATGTAAGTTATATGACTTTTTAAAACATGGTTGCTATTATAATGTTTAAAGAGGAGGGCAAGTGGCCTGCAGGCCGCAGGATGGACACATGATACTCTCCAACGCAGGGAATGGTGGCCCTCCTTTCAATCTTGACTGCCTCATCATGGTGAGAACAGATGATTGGATGACTTGAGTCTTAGTGCTGGGACAGCTGGATGGCATGTAATGAGGACACATATCCTGGCTCTCGATGCTCCCTTTCCTGCAAGAGGACTTGTCATCAGGCAGCTTTGTCGGTTGTTCTGCTTTGGCATTCTGCTTTCTAGGACAGGAGAAGTGATCCAACTCATTTAAGGATTTTGTTGCTGGGCTGGCCTGATAACTCAGTGGACTAAAGCCTCTTCTTAGGCAAAACTCAGTGGCTGGGTTTGATCCCCGTGCTGTGCTGGCCCCTCCCATGCAGTGTGCTGAGATGGCGATTGAGATTGGGAATGGTGGTGCATGCCTGTAATCCCAGCACTTGGGAAGCTGAAAACAGGAGAATCATGATGAGTCTGATCTACACAGTGAGACCCTGGAGACCCTGTCCTAAATACAGAAAAAGAAAAATAAAATAAAAAAAGAATTTCTTTGCTGCCCTTAGGATTTCTTCCTTGCATGGGAGCCTTTCTGAATGTCCCTGTCCCTGCCCTCCCCTGTACATGCTTTGTGATGGACCTCCAGCGATCCAGCTCTTATGTGAGTGGCTATGAGGTGCCCTTTGTGTTTAGGGTCCTAGGTCAGGAAGCTTTGAGTGGTTATGTACCACTACTATGTCCTTCTCTCTAATTTTTATAATAGAATTGATATTCTGGTTTCTATTTTCAGATTCCTCTGTCAATTTATCAGTCAGAGCTTAGGAAAAGGCAAGCATGCTTTTTGGGGCCCTTTCTAAAACTATAATGTTAAGTGAAATTAATCAGTCAATTGAATATTGTGTGATTTGTCTTATATGAGAAAGCTCAAGTATAAATAAATTATAGAAAAATAATATGAAACAGGGGGTGAGCTACTGCATAGAGGAAGAGAACCAAAATGGGGGAAAGGAAAAGAGATGAAAAAATGCAATGAATTAAATGCCTTGTGTACACGTACCAACTCATGTTGATGAGTGCAATCACTATGTACTGTAAACACATACTAATAAACAATTGGGAAATTCACTGAAGTTCCATTTTTGCATTAGTAAGAAAGAGAGAGAAATAATCCAAATGTCCATCACCTGAAGAATGGATAAAAGATGTGCTGTTTTTGTACAAAGGAATACTACTCAGCCATAACAAGGGATGAATTTGGCACTCTCATAGGCCATTGGATGCAATCTGAGATCAATCTTGTAAGTGAAATAAACCAGACTCACATGTATAAATACCATATTGTCTCCCTGGTGTGAGAAATTAAAAGCATAAATAAGATCTAAAATGTACAATAGATATCGTGAAATGGGAAGAAATTATTTAAAAGGAATTAGGATGGGAAAAGGAAAAAGAAGGAAAATAAAGGAAGAAAAATGCAAGTTAGCTATACTACTATAGTTTCTTTTTCTTTATGGAAAATGAAAGTCTGTGCTAATATTGATTAGAGAATTTGTATGTCCTTATCTTGTACTCTGAATAACTAATTTAAAGGTAACAATAGGTAATCTATTAATTATTATCATTCACACATTATCTTATTATGAAATTTTGTTTTACCCTTTTCCCATAAAATACAAAAGAGAGAAGATACCAGCAATGTCATAGAGTTCTTGGGGCACAACACAGGGTAACTCAACATTTGTTAAGCAACCAGTGAATGCCAAGCGCTGCTCGAAGCTCTAAGAATATTTTGTCCTAGAAACTTCCAGGGCCTTTACAGATATGAAAAATAAAAAAGCTTGCTAGCGTAGTCTTTACACAATACTGCTGCTGCCCGATGGAAGCAGAGGAACCTGACTTTGCATGAGTAGGTTCGGTGAGAGAAAAAACATCTACTTTTCATAAATCACCTTCCTCCCACAAAGCTTTCATCAAACACATCTTTCTTTTGATGCTATTCAGTGTCTTGAAATATATTAGTAAAAATAGAGGCTTGGCCAAATAGCTCAGTGGATTAAGGTGACTGAGACTGGGCTTGGTGGCATGTGCCTGTAATCCCAGCTCTTGGGAGGCTGTCAATAAGAGGAGCACTACGAGTCTGATCTAGTAGTGAGACCCTGAACACCCTGTAGATGCTTCCCTAAAATAAAAAAAGTAAATAAAAATAGAGACAGAAATACATAAAAAGGTATAAATTATGTGTTATCGTTGGCCTTTGGAAAATTAGGAATTGACTTTGCTGAGAGTTGTTAGTCCATTATTATTATTAATTATTTTAATTATTTACTTTTGGTGGTACCAGGGATCAAGCTCAGGACCTTGCGCTTGCCAGGCAAGCACTTATTCCACTGAACTATCTCCCCAGCCCCCTAGTATATTATTTTAATGGGAGGGCATAACAGAGAGCGACAAACTGGTGCTTGCCACAGTAGAACTGCATTTCTCAAGGTAGCGGATGTGGGAGCCTGAGGTGGAGCCCGCGTGTCGGCGTGTTAATGGCTTCTGAAGCTGCCCCCCAGCTTGTGTGCGGCCGTGTTCCCCCGGGGTCTGTGTGTGATCTTCCGCCCTCCTGTGAGTCTGTCCTCTTTTTGTAAGGCCTCCACTAGGCTCTGTTTGATGGCTTCCCTTACCTAATTGGGACCCTGTCTCCAATTCCAGTCACATTTGAGATAGTGGGAAGGAAAGACTACAACATACACATTTTGGAGAAAACAACTGAGCCCCTAAAGGCTACCAGTAGGAAACATGTACAACCGGAAGGAGGCACTTAGCTGCCAGTTTGAGAGTGGAACACAGGATTCCTCAGAGGTCAAGGGTTTGCCAGAGGTCTTTAGGAAGTACGTGTTATCCTCACCTATAAATTCCATCCATTGAGCATCTCCCCATGATACCAATTGACTGCAGATCATTTTTAAAGTATAGAATTGTGTATTGATGAAATTGTCAGAAAACTTTGTCAGATAACTGAAGTTAACTTCCACTCCTTTTTATTGGAAGGGAGAAAAGAATGAAAGGGGCCTTGCCATGTAATATTATGTAATCTCTTTGTTGCTTTTTCTTTCTCTTTTCTGTTCCCTCTAAGCAATGGTAAGGACAACAATGGGTGGGGAGGAAAACACAGGATTAGATCACTGCAGGAACGGAATTCACGTGCCTGCACTCATCCGGCCCTGCTCTGTGCTTTTGGACTTTTCAGGATGGTACCGAAACCCTTAGCAGAAGGCATGGCAGAAACGGCAAGTTGTTAGCAGACGTTTTGCCTTGGGGAAAGTACCTTGCTGGACATAGATCTTGCATTTGACATATTCCAATTTGGGCTTATAGAGTACTGTATGGTGGAATTGCATTAATTAGGACACTCCTATTTTTTCTATCACGTCTACAGGATACCTACATGGAAATGTGTCAAGAATTAATTGTATCACTAAGCTAACCAACAGAAACGGACCGTGGGCCAAAACTTCCTCTTATCCTTAGACCCTGGTCTTTCTTATCGTTGAGACTTTTACTAATCATATTGTATTTTTCTGCTTTTGTGCTTAAATAGTTTATCTTTATTATCCCTCTTTATATTTTATTTTCTACTTTTATTACAATACATGTCTTTTCTCAGTTGTAGGAAGTTTTCAGAAATATTGACAAAGTCTTTAGGATATAAAATATTCAAATACATACATCCACTTCACAGGCAATGTGACAAAATAAACAATTCATTTAGAGACCGATGCGGTATTTCCAAAAATTACACATAGATAATATTTTATATTAATTAACATTTTAATGATGGACACTTGTTTTCCCCTTAAGCATGATATTTTCAAAGTGTTGAGATTCCTCTGAATTGGAGAGGGGGTAAATCACTGTATTTTTAATCCCATGAAACACATAGTCCTTTAATATTATGACACATTAGGTGATCTATGAAGAAAAAGTCTTACTGAGTTTCACAGTTTCTTACCCTACCTATGTAACATAAGTAAATTTGAAGTTGAGTTAGCAAAATGGTTGCTCGACAAATTTATTTTTCTCATTCTTATTCCTGGTCCTTCATCTTTCTTATTTTGGTCTGTGAAGTACAATGTGAAGCATAAATTTGTGGAAAACATAAGACATCACAATAAACCAAACACTTAGGGCTCTTCTTTAGAAAAGCATCATCTATTTACTCACATCAACAACACTAACAATAATAATAGTACAATAGCTACATTCACATCTAGTACTCATTGTGAATTTAATTAGCTGCAAAGCATCATAAATCATTTCATAAATCATTATGCTGTTTAAACTTGAAAGTGAGGCTGTAGCATTATTCCAATTTGGCAAAAATGAAAACTTAAATAAATATGAGAAAGACCTGAGGACATGCTGCTGCTTAAATGGCAAAGCCAAATACTTCATCTTTCTTCAAAGGACTTTCAGATAATGGCCAACTGATCTACCTGATGTAGTACCCATTTGAAAAGGAAATCTGTGATTGAATATAAAACAATTTCCTATTCAAAAACTCTGTTCTCTGAATCTTTCTTCCAATAAATATTTAAGGAATGTTATATTATATAATTTTTATAAAAATGTAAATTGACTTAGAAAAAATGTGTTTCTCAAATGCAGGTAATAAGGGAGATGGGAATTAGGTATTCTGGAAGAAGAGAGGAATTGTGCTAGAATATTAAAATTTTAATAATGCTTCGCTCCTTGCCACAGAAGTAATACTTAGTCTGAATCTTGGAATAAGCCTTGGGAGTTTTATTCTGAATTGGCAAAAAGATTTTCTTTCAGCTTGGGTTTTCTTGTTTTGCAGACTCCAATTGTTTTGTTTATCTGATTCTGCTTTATTCTTTGATTCTCTTACGCATTTTTAACTTTTTGGTTCCTGTTTTCTCTTTTATCTTCTTAGTTCTCATTTCAAAAGATTTCCTTTCAGACTATAGGCATATTTCTAAGAAATTTGTTTAGGGGTGGGGTTCCCCAGAGCTCAAGTCTGAAGAAAAGAAATGACTCTGGTAAAATGTAACAAGGAATTAATTCTTAGCCAAGTGAGATCTCAAAGAGCTGCTGGATCGGGGCTTGCTTTTCCTAACGTCTTCATATTCATTGATGCTCTTCAGTACTGTGTATCAGAAGCCTTTTGAAATGTGAGGTTAACTGAGGATTTGAGAGCATGGAATAGTGAAGTCTGCTGTTTTGTTTGGATGGGCCAACTTTAACATATTTTCCTTAAAATTTTTAGGTCCTGAAATATGGTAATCTTAGGCATTATCAAATGTATTGTAGCATAAGTACTGCATGCTAACCAATTGTGCCAGCGGAGCTCCTCAGGTATATTATAGAGGAATGCTTGGCCAACACAATTTTTCTATGCAAAGGAGTCGAGTCCAAGTGTCAGGAGGAGCTCTTATGGATATTTCACAGGAGAAAAGTTTAGAACAGCACTTAGGGGTTTAGCAGGATTTGGATGCTCTCAAGTGCCTACATAACTAAAATGTGTCTATCAATGATTATTGCCCTGTGTGCATATGATGGATTTGAAAAAATAAAAAAATAAACCTGAGTTGATGACAAGCACTCAGACAGGGATACTTATACTATAGAGTTTTCCCAAACTCTACCCAATTTCAGCACTTATTGGGGACAGTGACTTAGCAAGGTGAAGCCCTCTGATTTGAACTTAGGAACTTCCTGGCTTGATATGAAGCCTTGAATTATCATGGCAACTACTGCCCACCAGGTGATGTTCAAAAGAGGACCAACTCTATTTCTCTGAATCTCCTGGCACTGTTTTTCTCTCCCAAACCTGAAATGGCCCATTACATACACCAAAAGCCTATGTTGGTGCACCATTAATTGTACACATGAGAAAAATACCAGAATTTGATGATTCGTATTCAGAATTAGTGTCAATGGTTTAAAATATTATAGGATTTGTGATATCAATAGTAGTGAGGAAGTTTGATGACTTTCTAAAATCAGTGAGAAGTTTTCTTTTTACTTATTTTTTTCTTATAATTTAATATATGTTGTAAAACCAACATACCACCCTAGTTTTGGAAGATTCTCTTTGCTGAATAATTAGAGCTATGGACAAAATGCAATCACTGACTCAAGCTTAAAAGTTTCAAAGACATGCGATTTAGAACACATTTGATCAAACCTATTGAAATGTCAGACATTGGTATAATGGGAAATACTGACACATTTAATATTGTTATTCAGATCATTGTGAAGTAATATCTCATTAGGTGAAATTCATGTGATTCAAACACATAACAATGATGAAAGAATAAGTATAATTCAATCACTGGGAACCAATGCTACAACTCTTACATGTTAATGTCTGGTAATCTGGACAACTAATTTGAAGATATCATTCTGTATAACAGGCAAACATTGTTAAATTCCTATTATTTTGTTTAGTGAAATCTTGTATCATTTCTAAGGCTGGTTTTCTTCTTTATATCACTATTTTGTATTTTTTAGAAATAAAAGAATAAAGGCCAGCCAAGTAGCTCAGCAGATTAAAGCACCTGCAAGCAGGTGCAGGAGCTGGGGTTTGATTCCTTGGCCTGCCATACTGGCCCCACCCATGGGGCGAGAGAGATGGCAGTTGAGACTGGGCATGGTGGTGCACACCTGCAATCCTAGCTCTTGGGAGGCTGTAAACAGGCGGATCACTACAAGTCCAATCTAGTAGTGAGAC
>NDGN011550414.1:0-13517 GCA_002564285.1 Tympanoctomys barrerae | reverse complement strand
AAAGAAAGAAAGAAAGAAAGAAAGAAAGAAAGAAAGAAAGAAAGAAAGTGAAAATAGTAGATGATAACAAAAATGTTAGAAATAGGAGAGGGCAGAAGTCTAAGATGTCCTATACTTTAAAGAATTGAAAGAGGCATCTTACAAAATATTTTTAAATATTCTTTTATGTAAGAAGACTAAAACAACTTAATTAACTTCATTTAAAATTATTCAAACTAAAGGAGATGCTAGTATTTTTTGAGTTATGACATTTTTCTTAGTTGAGGATTTATCCATGAATTAAAGGAAGCATTTTTGAATACAACACGATAGAGCATTATGTTACTTACAGCTCACCAAAGGCTGAGTAGAAATCTCTACTTTTACAAACTAGAAATCTAGACAATGTAGTAGAGCCTTAAAGAGTACCAAGCTCTAACTTCTTTAGAATAGGTTAAGATGGAAAGGTTATGCAATGTCGAATAATGTTTTGAAAGTGTTACAATGTATGTGGACAAACAACCGTGTTATGACAGATATAAAAGTGTTAGAGTATTAGTCAGATCTCTCATCTATTGTCATTAGATGCTTATGACAAAATACCTTGGAACAACAAGGTAAAGGAGGAGAGATTTAATTTCCTGTGTGGCTTAGGGAGTTCAGTTCATGGTGAGCTGGCTCTGAGGTAGGAATATCATGGGGGGTGTGGGACAGCAAAGATGCTTAGCTCCTCATAGCCAAAAAGTAGACCAGGGCAACAGTGACAGAGAGGGTGAAGGGCAAGGTGCGTGGCTGACATGATGCCTTCGTGACCCACTTATACACATGCAGAAGGGGTGCATCTCCAACCTTCTGGGCAGTTTTCAAGTCAATGAAGTTTTATAAACCTCATACGCTCTCCCTCCTCAGCTTGACATACAAATATATCTTCTTAAACAATACTTAATCTCCAAATGGAAACGAGATCATAATTCTGCCTAACATGGCACATTGATCTTGTGTACAACTTAAAATTGAATAATTCCTTCCCCAAAGACTCAACAATTCCAGCCTAAAACTTTCAAAGTCCAAGTTTCCTGTGAGACTCAAAAGAAACTCTTCACTGTGAGCCCCTGTCAACATGAAAATTGTTAAATATTTCCAGAATACAGTGGCACAAAGTGTACATTCCTTTTCTAAATGGGAAGAAAAGCAAGAGAAAAATATTAGACTGAAGCAAGACCAATACCCTGAAGAGCAAACTTACACCCAGAATTGATGCACCACCAAGTCTCTGGGTAGTTTACAAGTCAATGAAGTTTTATGACCAAAGTTAAAGTCTTGAAACAAAAAAAGTCCTATAGCTCCATGTCTAAAACTCACAGCAGCATGTTGTGCTGAGATGTGACCCTCACAGGCCTTCGGCTGCTCTGCACCTTTGTTCTTCTGCATTCAGCTCCCCTGGCCAGGCTTGGGTCTGGCGTATGTACAACCCGCAGCTCTCTGCACCAGAGTCTACATTTCCTGGCGTCACCAGCTTCATGGCATTTCCACTGTAGTGGAGGCTTCATGCTCACGGTTTCATTCATCAGCTTCTCAGGGTACATTGTCTGCCTCCAAGGCTTCGAAATCTCGGTGAAAGCTTCCTTACCCCACAATCTGAAAGGATATATATATATATATATATATATATATATATATATATATGCTGGATAATTGTACTGCTGATTTCTTGATTTCTGCTTATCTATTGTAAGGGGCAGTAAACATTTAATTCTTTTTCTCTAGCCTTTTCCATTTTTATAACTTTTTTTGATTAGTTTTTATGCTTATATCTGGTAATCTAAAAAACTATTTTGGAGACAATAACATACAATATAAAAGCCACTGTTGAATTCCTATAATTCTGTTTAGTGAAATTCTATATCATTCCTAATATGCTTTTATTTACATTCTCCTTAAAAATAAAAATCAGTATCTCTTGCCTATCTTTTGTAAAAGCTTATATTTCTTCAACTTTTATAATTTTTGTCAGGCATTTTTGAAATAAGTAGTTATGAAATCATCACAGCCAGCTTCATTTCTTAAAGATGAGAGAAGAATCCATCCTAGGGAGCTAGAAATAACATCACTACTCAGAAAATTTACCCTGTCACAATATTACAAGGCATACCAAAGTGCTTCCTGATTTCTCTGTGGAAATTCTACACAGAAATTATTTCAATCTTATTTCTTTTCTTCCCTCCGCAGGACCTATTCCTTGCTACCTTTTCTGCTTAAGGTTTCAACTTCCCTGCTGCATTATGATTCAACCTTTTTACATTTTTATTGTTCCATAAACCTAGATGTTGATTTTCTTTCATACTTGATTTAATTTATTTTGTGAGTTTGTGTTCAATTTATGGATTTTGGGATAAATCTCTCTTACTGGTTCTTTACACTGTAGACTGCATAAAATCTAATATATAAAAGTTTACTGTGGTTTTGATGTAAAAGCAAATACTATATTTGATTTGGCTTTGGTCATAAGGGGTTACTGAGGATTGGAAATGGTTTTGATACTAGTAAAATTAGTTCTTTTTGATTTTCATCTGAAACAACAAAGAGGAAAATTGATATTTTTACCTGAGTTTGATATTTGAGCTGACTCTGATCTTTGATTATTTTCAAATGTTTATGTAAATTTGAGCCCTGTTAAGCAATCTACTATTTGAAGGATTTTCACAAATCAGCCTCAATAGCAGATCCAGATACTTTTTAGAATAAAGTAACTTCCACACTTTGAAAAACATTGCACTAGTTTTTTCTTGATAATACAAGAATTGCAATGATCAGACAATCTCACTCTGGAGTCTATGAGACTTTAATGAATGACAGAGACAGTTACATAAGACCTATTCTTGTAGCAGCCTTGGGTGTTCATCTTTTATTTGCTGGCATTGTTCAAATTAGATTTTGTGAGTGAGCTAGTCATAGGTGCTGCTTAGCACCAGACATCATGTACTCTAAAAATAATTACCCATGAATAATAACTAGTCTTTAAGAAATACACAGATTTTTAAAAAATTATCATTATTGCAGCACTCTTCAGATTCCTTTTAACCTAGATTTTCTCATTGCTCAGCAATTTTTTAAATCAAAACTACAAATGCTAATGAAAAAAAAATTAAGAATTTCCAAAGAAACAAAGAAGAATAAAATGAGAGGAACCACTCTATTAAACTTATGATGCAATATTACTATAATAACCAAGATAATGTGTGGGTGATGGAGAAAACATGACCAAGACTGAGGAAATAAGGTGTGGTGGACTGAGAACTGTTGGGCAACTTGTAACACCCAGCTGAACTGACTCAAGAGTATTACCTGAGGAGTGTTACCAAGTCCATGAAAAGGAAAACTGAGAGAAAGAGTGGGGCTATTGGTTCTCCTGGAGGAACTTGTCATGCTGGCTTTCCTGATAGGAACTTGGTGGTCCTCATCATAAGAGCATCTCAGTATCTTGTCACAGGATGGCTGTGGTTCACTTTGAGTGGAGTCTGGTGCTCACCTTGAGCATCACTTTCTGGGTCCAGGGTTGAGGGTTGGAGAGATGGGGTGCTGTTCAGTCTCCTGGAGAAGATTAGTGTGCTGATTCTCCTTATATGAATTCAGCTGATTTCAGTATCAGAAAAGCTTTGGACCTCATTGTCACTGAGGATGGTTGTGGCACCTTTTTGCGGAACACTAGCTTTTACTTTGAGCAGCACTTCCTGCCTCAAGTGCAGAACCCTCAGCCTGCTGGCACAGATCCTTCATCTCACTGGCACAGACTTTCTAGCTTTTGCCACAGACCTTGGGGCCTTCCCAGTGCAGATGCTTGAAGTAGGCCTGCATGAAGGCTGCTCTTGGCCTTCAGCTGAACTCATGAAGGATGTTGCCATGGGATCCAGGCCCTCCCTTGGTTTCTTTGGGTCTTTAGTTTGTGGACATATTTTCTACACTCTTTCTTCAACTTGACTCTGGGTGGCTACTATAACATAATCCTATAAGTTACATACCCTGTTTTAAATTGTTTCCTTTGTAAACCCCAACTACATGAAAAAGAGAATCCAGAGATAAATGCGTAGAAACATGGCAACTCATTTTCTTTAAAGGCAAAAAAGCAATCCAGGAAAGAAAACAATCTGATTAATTTCCACAAGTGGAACTGGAACAATTGATCAAAACCTAAAGAAAAACAAACACAACCTAAGCTTTTCAATTTGTCTCCTGGTTAAATAAAAATCAGAATATTCTTGAATCTAAAATTTAAACTCATAAATATTTTAGAAAAAACAAAACAAAACAGGAGAGACTCTGCAGTAAGTAGAGTTAGGTAAAATATCCCTAGGACAGAAAAACCGTGATCCATAGGTGACAAAAACAAAATGACAATTTCAAGTTTTTACTTTGCAAAAGACCATGTTGACAGCATTGAAAGGTAAGGTGCACGGAGAAAATATTTGCAACACACACACACACACACACATACATACATATATATATATGAAGGAATTGTACCTGTAATAAAGAAATGATATTAAATAGTGCAAATCATTCAGTTAGAAAATGCCAGCACCATGAACATATGGTTGTGCAAAGAAAATGTACAGTTAACAAGTAGGTGCATTAAAATGTGCTTGCTTCCATTAATCATGACAGAAACGTAATTGAAATCCACACTGGATTATCATCACAGGGCTATCAGAACAGTTACAATGGAAAAAGTCATGAAAACACAATACAAGGTAGTGTGGTGTTACTATGGTTTAGATCTAGAATGTACCCCTTTACTGTTGGGGACCATGAATTTTAGATTGAGTCCAGGGTTGTCCATGCTTGTGTTCGTCCTGTCCTTGAACCAGATCAGAGGATGAAGACTTTGCTTTCTTTTCTGGTCATAGCTGGAAACCTTAGGGATCACGACAGCTGTGGAACTCACAGAGCAAGACCTGCTGAGGAGAGTAGGGCACCTGGGGAACCACAGGTTCCCTGCTTCTTCCACCCGAGTCTCATCCTTGTTCTTATCCTTGAAACAGTGTTTGAACTTGCTGACCCACTGCAGTCGCCATTACTGTTCCCAGAAACACTCAGTGCCCTTCACCTACTTTCCTTGACTCAGAGGTAAGGAATAAACACCAACAGTCTCAGTGCCTTGTGGCCTTTTATTCCCTGAGAATAACTGGTAATCCCAGATCCCTGCCAGCACCCTTATTTTGTCTCTTGCTATTTCTTCCTGCAATGTGCCACCACACTTGGTAGGAGATTGGGGTCTCGCTGCAAGGTTCTCTGATAACAGGAACCTTGAAAAAGGTCATTGATACCAAATTCTCATGTGCTTAAAAATGGGGCTTTAGAAGGCCACTGGATCATGGGGGTTCTCTATTAAGGGATGGCATAATCCCTGGATGTTTAGAACCAATTAGCTGTTAGAAAATGGAGCCCTGCCAGGAGTGGCAGCTCACCCACAAATAAATGGGAAGGGTACATCTCCTTTCCTGGACCTTCCTGTTGAGCTCCACCGGTATGTGAGCAACTTTGCTCTCAGTCCAGGTACTTCAACTGTGCCATTTCTCCTTGGAGCTGCCAAACACAAGACACAAAAACCTCTTCTACTTTCAGTTGTGGTGTAAGGGACATAAATGTGCCGAAAGAATAGTTTCCTCACACTGACAATCAGGCACTGAGTATAGTCCTTACTTGTACCTTGCATTGTACTGATTACTTGTGATGTATCATGGGGTGGGACCTTAATGCTGGTTTTAATGAGGTTTCCCTTCTACTGAGAGAATAAATAGATGAATAGATAGAAAAGGGATTTAAAACATATTATCACCCTGAAAATCTTGCCTGGACTGGAAGATGAGAGAACCTAGTGGTTTGTTTATAGAAGAAACACTAACATAGTCATTTTTAATTTTTTTCTTATCTAGGAGAGGAAAAATTGGAAAAACAGACAGAGGAGAGGAGATATTTTTCAGCTCTGGCTTTGAACTATTAATTAGGGCTATCAATGTGGGATACTTGGAAACCTCTGAAATGGTGCATCAAGAACATTAATTAAAGACTTAAAATAACAGAAACATTTGATATAAATTCAGAGTAATACTATAGAAAGTTAAACTATAAAAATTGACAAAATATGAGGAAAAAGGTCAACAAATCCAGTTTGAGAGACATTGATTTTTGAAAAGAACCTTTTTATTCTTGACCATTATGTTTCTAAATAAAGTACCTTAAGTAAGTATCCCTCTTATAGTAGGTGAATTCTTTATGATTTTAAATATCAATACATTTATTTAGAAAGAGATTAGAGGTGTCTTGTTCTAACATTTGCTAGTTAAAATAAGATTGACCCTAGTAGCACTTTCACCACAGCAAGCATAAGAAGAATTATTCAAATTGCAGGAATCTGGGAGATAGATTATGGTAAAGAAATCATGTACAAGTAGAATACTTATTGGCTACTTATCAGAGGTTAGAAGTTAACCTCAACAATAATATTAAGAATCTCTATCTTCAAAATCTTTCTTTCATATACTATATTCAGAGGGGAAACTGAGTCACTTGAATAGTTAAGAATCTCCTAAAAAAATCACATGAAATCAGTGGTACAGCTTAGGGAAACAGAAGAAAATAGAATGCACAGATCTAAACACAAATGCTTTACTCTTTTAATCATTCCTATACTTTTATTTTCTATTATAAATATGCAGGTTAACAAAATATTTATACAGATGCTGTTGTTCTGGAGCTTTCTAAGGAGAACAATACAATACAATATGATACAATACAATATGACACAATATGGGACACAGATTTTGTAAGATTATTTTATAATGAATCACCCAAACAATGATGTATAAAGAGTGAAGAAAATCTGTCCATATACTAAATACCAAATAATCCAGCTTAGGGCCTGGATGCCATGGTAGTGTCCGCATGAGTCCAGCTGAAGACCTAGAGCCCATGACAACGTCTCATGCAGGCCTGTTTCACACTGGGAAGGCCCAAATGTCAAAGACAGAAGCCAGAAATCCTGCCAGTGGGTTGAAGGATCTGGGCTAGCAGGCTGAGGGATCTGAACTGGAGCTAGGAAGCAATGCTCAAGGTAAGAATCAGAGCTCCTCTGAAAAGTATCACAACCATCCTCAGCAACAGGAAGGTCTTAAGCCCCTGCTGTAATGAGGAAAGCCAACAGGAAAAGCTTCTCCACACCATCTTCCCCTCCACAGCCAAGAAGCGATGTGCAAATTCAAGACAGAGCTCCCCCAAAGTGAACCACAGCCATCCTCAGGCACAACAAGGTCCTGAGATCTTTCAATAAGGAGAACACTGAGTTCATCAGAAAAGCCAGCACAACAAGCTCCTCCAAGGGAAGCAACAGCTCCCTACAGCCTCTCACAGCTTCCATCAGCTTTTCTTTTTCTCCAGTTCTGCCTCTTATTCTGCCAGCAACAATCCTCAGGTGGGCCTCCCACACCCAGTACCACACTAGTTCAGTTCAGCTGGGTGTATCAAGTTGAACACCAGTTGGCAATCTACCACAGATCCCCTTTAAAATGAAGGTGGCCAGGCAGGAGAGTATACCCTTACAATCTCACCAGTCTAGGAGGCAAAGCAGGAAAATCACAAGTTTAAGCCCAGCCTGGGTAACTTAGTGATTTACTGAATCTCTGTCTGTCTATCTCCCTCTTTCTCTCTCTCTTTCCAGTCCTATATATGAGGGTTAGGGAAACAGCTCAGTGTGAAGACTTTGGCTTCAATCCTGAGTACCACACACACAAACAAACAATGAAAACAAGCAAGTGAGAACCAAAGTGCACTCAGAGAAGGATTTTAATCAGGCGAGACATTCTTGTGGGAAGTGGCATAATGTTGAACTCCAGTCAGTCGGGGAACACATTAGGGTCATGGTAGTAGACAAGTGAGGACGAGGAAAAGCATTGCTATCTTTGTTCTCAAATATTCCCTACTATGGAATCTCTGACAGATTGCTCATGTAATCCAAGCAGGTACCCCTCTTTTTAGCAACAGCTTCTTTACACAGGAATGTAGGGACCTGAATGTATCTGTACATACATGTCTGTATCCATAAGTGTATTAATGAAGTTGATGTGGACTCTTGCTTATTTCATTTTGCAATATTGCATCTGTGTTCTTGAAGCAAAAGAAAATAAATAAATAAATGTATAAATGTCCCTCTGGCCTATACATTCTCTTTAAGATCAAATTCTTAACGTTTGATGTCTGGGTTATACATCAAAAAGGAGTTTCATTATATAGATCTCCCAATCTTTATTTTCCTGTATTGATGTTGTCTAAGTTTTCTACCACACAAAATTTTATTCAGAAGTCTCTGATGTTGATGTCTTAAGGTCACTTCAAAAGTTTTATTTTACAGATCTTTTTGAGAAGAAGGGTTTCCTAGGAAATGGCAAATACACCTTGGCACGATGTGCTTTGCTTCTGCAGCGCGCAGTGCTGTTTGTCTCCACATTGTCTCTCTGAAGTAAACATTGTTAGAAAAGATAGGATGCTGCTCCAACCTTGAAAGGGAAAGGAAGGAAGAAATAGCATTTTCTCAATATAAGCCTCTGTGATAACACCAAAATGTGAAACTTTATGAATGCTGTTTGAGAGATTCTATTTTTTGATAACTCTGAAATTGCATTTTTGGCAGGGTGGTTTCAAAAACAGAACACTGGGGCTTTGATTTGGTCTTCTGTTTTTATCTGTAACTTTAATCTATATACAGGAAAGGTTTTTTTGACATTTGTAGCAGCATTTCTGAGATTGATGCTGCTGCCTATTATTATACAGGAGAAGATTTGATACTAAAGGTTCCCGCAGCTCCCATCAGCTTTCGGTAGCGGGTCTGCTCTCCTGACATTTAATGTCCCTTAAGTCTGATATGGTCTGATAACTTCAACATGCCAGCTGCTTTGGGGAGAAATAAAAAACTGCACTATCCTTGATTCTTCGTAGGTACTGTCACCACCTACATCACCGGTCACCCTTCACCTTTCCCTTAATATGTGTGAATTAAAGTCTAGGGAAAATGTGGGGGATTGAGTCCCTGTGTATGTGTATCAAACACACTAAGATTAAATCAGTTTAGAGAAAAGACTGTCTCATTATAAACACAACTGAAGGCCCCAGCACTGGTCACCTTGCTGAGATGTCTAGGTTATCTTTCTTTTGATGACCTCTACTGAGCTCGGATGAAAGGAAAATGTCCCTGAGCCTCAGATAACAGTTCTTCAGCATCACGCTTCTCGTTCATGTGCCTGGAAGAAGTGCCGCGGATGTACGCGCTTGACTCACGAGCGCGCACTTGCCCTTTAATCGTAACTCAGAACCCACATCAGAGCCTGGTGAAGCAGACTGACAAAGCCCTGCACTGGGTCAACTCTAATGGGGCAATACATAGCTACACAAAGAATGAATCTTCTTTTATATTCTGACCTGAATGATCTGCAGAATATGTTTGCAATTGAAAAAAATGTCTCCTGCTTTCTGAGTGCGTAAGAGAAGAAAAATAGTCATAGTTGCTTGTATCTGCATAAACAAACACGGGGAATATTGTGAAAGTAATAAAAGCGCTAACCAGGATTGAAAAAATCAGGGAGCAAAAGAGTAACATCGGGGCCAGAGTTGCAGTGAAAGCTCTTGATTTATGTTGTTTATGTTTTTTAAATATTTTCAACCACGTGAATGTGTTATTCCAGAACTATTATTTAATTGTAATGGCAGAAAACTTAAGTTTTATTGGAGTTCTGTGACACCTGGTGGCATTAACTAGGTTCTAGATAACCTGAAGTTCCTATTTGGCTAAGCCATGAATCTCTGAGGTGTACCATTAAGTTCTCAGAATGGTCCTAACTACATTTTGAATTTTTACTACATCACGTATGTGTCTCTTTTCTTTTATACATTTTTAATCTTACAGGAGCAGACAGCATATCTGACTCAAAGTTAAAGATGTGCTACTTAATATCACTCCCAGGGCCATGTTCTGTGTATTTGAAACAAGAGAAAGAGTGGTGACCCACTTTCTGCGCAGTAAAGACTGATTATTTTTTTAAAATTCATGATATTCTATAACTAAGGGAGTGATTTGTAAGAATGCTGTTTTGAAGTCCACTGCTTATGAAAAAAATTAGGCTTTCGCATTTTAACAATTTAAGAGTGATCCACTTTCAATGGGAATGAAAGAACAGAATGTAGATTTACCAAAGTTAACCTCTTAGTGTTACCTTTCTAACAAAAATTACCTGTGGTCAGCAGGTAATGAATACAGAAAAATGTAAGTTTGGTAGAAGTTTTCATGATGTCTATGTTAAACTGGTAATGGAAAATGAGGCTTACTGTCTAATATTCCAAATAATCAAGTATACCTCAGAATTACTGCTCTGTGATATAAATTAAAGGAATACGTAAGTTATAAAAGAAAGCAAAAGCTTTCTTTTGACTATAAGTCATCAGCTATGACTAGCAAATAATACTTGTTTCAGGAGAATATGCTATAAAATGTATGTGCTAGAGCTATGACAGAGTTGGAAATGAGTCCTTGAAAGATGGCTAAAATCAAGGGAGGAAAAAAAATTGATTTCTCCTAAAATCTAGACAACGCTATATTATGATGGGGCAACCTAACTTGACATGTTCAGTCACTACAAATTTTGAACAAATGTCTGGGTCACTGAGTGTGCCAGCGAGGAGGGAGGAAAGGGCCTCTGTAGCTCGCTGGCTCCTGGGGAAGTGGACACCTGGATTTTGATCTGGGATAGGAAAGTGTGGAATACATTGACTATCGGCTTTTCATTCGCAAGAGTAGTAGAGACATATCGACAAGTTATTATTATACCATCTTCAACTCTGAGAGTGAAGAGAAGAAGATAGTAATCTGCAATGAGAATCTAAGGAAGAGTAGCATATATAGTTCCTGCACTTCACAATCTTGAGGTTAGATGAATACAGTTCTAAAATATGCCACTTATGTAGAACAATCACTTTGTAGGTCTCTTTCTGTAAGGAAGAAGGACTGCTTGGACGACCTTACTGCTTCTCTTCCCTGTGTGTGGTGGCCTGCACACCCCCTTGCCCAGAAGACAGAAATTTGACCTCTACAGCTAAGTTCTAGCACACACCGTTCCACTGTGGTCTCAAATGTCGCACATTTCAAAGGGAAGACAGGAAAAGTAGGATGAGATGTATAATTATTCTGCTTCCTTGTGTCACCCTCCTTGGGATGTTTCCTGTTCTATTTTGTTGATTTATAGATGAACAACTGGTAGCCAGCTAATAGATGAAGCTCTGACCTAATTCTCTTTGCTTGCTAGTCCTCTTATTTTCACAGAACCTAATGAGGAAATGCTTTGGGGAAGATAAGGAATTTTACAAGTTCCACAACTGCTTAAATAATTTAGTAACCTTTAAAATGAATTTGCATTAATATAGTCAGGGCTCCCAGAGTGTCTATAATAGTAATTTTACTTTCTGTACTTTCTACTGGCTTCAGATCTACCCTGTTCATTACTGTTTAGGGATTGTCTTGTAAACTTAGTAGAATCCACAACATTTCTCTACAATCTTCTGCTTGGGTCTTCCAAAAAATGTTCTTGCTTCTTAATCTATATATTTCTTTTGCTGAGCAAAACAGTGGAAATTTTTGCACAATACATGATTTTGCTGCTCTAATTGCTACAGAGATCAGAGGTGCCTGCCACAGGGTTCAGGCCATGACCAGGATTATTTTTTAATGGTTTTGAAGAGATTCAGGAGAAAGGATAATTATTGTCCCTGAAATCTCAGTCTGGTGGTGTGGTATCCCAGGAATTTCCACAGCTTACTTTGTGGTGGTTGTCTGACTCTGCTCCTCACTGTGGGGTTTCCCAGGTATAATAGGATTTTACTTTTAAAGTAGCAGACAAGCTGCCCGCAAAGAATCTACTTACAGAGAGAATGTACTACCCTGCCCATTCCCTCGCCTGTGCTAGGAACCTTTGATTTAGAGCACTGCAGCTGCCGTAGTTCATTACTGGATATTTTAGAGTCAGCTCGAATCTATCAGTGGGTTACCCCCTAAAGTGCTATACTCATCGTGATAATAGCCAAGCATATTACAGACAGGAGGAGAGCACACTGCCTTCAGAACGCCCCTGCTTTCAGCCTTAAGTGGGCTTCCGGATCTGAGGGAGAGTCTACCTCTCCTCGTTTCCCTTCTCACACTAACTGCATCATGGGAGCCTCACCAGCTCAGGCTCCGAGGAATCCAGCTGATGGTCAAGTCACCATGTAACCACATCTACTTCATCCTAGAGTGGCAAAAGACAGGGACATCAGGGCTGAGGAATGTGGGACAGTACTGAATATCAGTAATCTCCCCTGTGGGCAATTTTCCCCCTAAGTCACTGACCTTATGGTCTATTCCTCACAATACAAATAACAGGGAACATTATCAAGATATGTAGGTATCTAGACCAGACAACAACATTGGTTACTCACATAAGAAGGAGCAGAGCATCATAGGCAATGTTTAAAGGCTATAACAGGGTGTTCCAGTGCATAGAGGAGTAGCATAGGCACCAGCAACCCAGAACCATTTGCTTCATCTATCCTGTTGAGCTGTTCTGTAAAAGCCTCTGTATACTTCAGAGCGCTTGACTAGGAAAGAATAACACTGGCTAGTAGATGAGCTTCTGAGGATTTTATTTTTCAGTGAAACACAATGAAAGATGTAACCAAGAGGCTTCCTTCTCCACGCAGTTTCGACTTCATCCACCCTGCTGCAATATTAGCTCTGTTTATGTAACTTGGCCATTGTCCTTAAAAATCATTATATAGCTCTGTGCTAGACACTACTCTTAATGAGGTTCTCTTTATCTATATACACAGAAATGTATCAGTTCTCTATTTGTTAGGCAGATGATTAAAATAGAAATGTTCTGTAAATAATCAATATTCTATCTAGTCACTATTAGTACAAATAAATATTAATGTGACTATTGATGGCCTTATTTTCTATTATGTGCCACATACTCTGCTAGATGTTTCACTTTATATCCAATTCATTATTCATCTTTCCATTTGCTGGACACAATACCCGAAGCCCACAATTTAAGGGAGCAACAGTATAATTGAGCTTATGTCTCAGGAGATTCAGGACGTACTTGGCAAACTCTAAGGTAGCACAGTCATGGCAGAAGGTCACAATGAAGCATGGTGGCTGAGCTCATTGTGGCCAGGATGCAGTGCAGAGGAATAGCATCAGAGCCCAAGGTGTAGGGGACCAGAGGTGGCTCCCAAGGTCACCTCTCCACGATCCACCCAGGTGTGCCCAGGCACATCCTTTAGTAACGACCTGTAAGGTTTTCCTTAAGCCAATGAAGTTGCTATAACAGGACAGATAGCCACAACTAGCTTTGCAAAAGCTACAGAGGACAGGACTTCATTATTTTTTGTTTTGTTTCATTTTGTTTCCATAATTTTATTGAGAAACAAATAGCAATGAGACAGTTTCAAACCAAATTGGT
>NDGN011550413.1:0-17300 GCA_002564285.1 Tympanoctomys barrerae | reverse complement strand
AAAAAAAAAAAAAAAAAACATAGGGAGAACTTCAGATAGTTCCCCAAGTTACGTATTTCATTATTTCAAACATATTTTAATATATATATATATATATTAATTTGTTTCATTCATACTAGTACTTTATCTTTAATTGTTGAACGGAGAGTTTCGTTTTATCTGTTTCTTTTTTGTAAGACTCTTCCCCTCGGGTCAGGAAGATAGCTCAGTGGCATAAGCACTTGCCTGGCAAGTACAGGGTCCCACGTTTAATCCTCCCACATGCCGAGGCAGCATCAGAACCCTGGGCATGCTGTGCCACCTCAGAACTCGGTGTGGTGGTACTCACCTATAAGCCCAGCACTAGGGAGTTGGAGACAGGAGGATCGCTGCAAGTTTGAGCCTGGCCTGAGATCTACAAAAGTGAGCACAAGGCCAGCCTGAACTGTGTAGCAAGACAAAACCTATCTCAAAAAACAGGAAAAAAAATCTTTCTGATTTGTGGCTTTTACTGAGTAGCTATTATACTTTGAATATGATGATGCACAATGGATTAACTATTGTTATCCTATTTTATGGAATTTTTTTTCATAAAATAAAGAAAATGAACTTTTTCATGAGTTTAACCAGATCTTATAATTTCTCACTAAACTCACTATAAAATGGGATGCCTTCATAGTAGGACTATTCTTTTTTTTTTTTTTTTTTTCTTGAACCGGGGATTGTACTCAGGCTGTTGCACTTGCCAGGCAAGCATTTATTCTACTAAGCTATCTCCCCAGGCCCAACTATTCCTTTTTAAAAGGCTAAGTTTTCTTTTTCTTTTTTTGGCGAAACCGGGGATTGAACTCAGGCCCTTGCACTTGCCAGGGAAGCACTTATACTGCTGAGCCATCTCCCCAGCCCAAGGCTAAGTTTTCTATAGCAGAACGCAGATGGTATAATTACACAGGGGGAAAAGGGAACCTACAGGAAAAACTTAATCTGCATTTCACCCCATGTTATTTTCTGCTTCCTTAAGTTTGCCCAAAAATAAGTGTAAGTCAAACACCTTCTACATAGAAACCACAAAAGGTTTTCACGAAATTATCACACCAGAGGTTTTCTATTTAAAACTTTTTGTATTAAAAACTAAGAAGGTAATACATTGAAAAATGTCAATTTTAAGTAGTATTATGTAACACAAAAAATGGATTTAATTTTCATATTCCATTTTGTTATAACACTAATTGCCACATCGTCTACTCTGTGTTCCTTTTTCCCCCAGCTCACATCCCACATATAAAAGCGCCTGCCAAGCCTCTTTGATGCTATCTCCTCAGCACTCTTCAGGCCTGGACTCTTCTTTCTGTCTCTACTGTCTGCCCTAGTTTCAGCCCTTGGCAGTTCCCATTTCAGTTCTCACAATAATCTCACTCTTGGCCCCTGAAAATCCATTCTCCACACTCAGCCTGAGCTTCAAAAATGAATGCTGTTGCCTCCTTCCTCTACTACATAACCTGTAGTGGTTCTCTGAAGTTCTTTGGTTGCAGATCTTCCGAACCCACCTAGCCCCATCTTCAATTCCCATTTAATTCCCTCATTCAATTTGCTATGCACAGATTCTTCCCTTTTACTGGAAGTGTTTTACTGTTTTACTTATTCTTTTTTCTTTCTTTCCTTCTTTTTTTTTTTCTTAGCGTATTTGGTACAGGGTCTTACTACACAGCTCAGACTCATAGTGCTCCTCCTGTTTTCAGCCTCCCCAGAGCTGGGATTACAGGTGTGTGCCACCACACCTGGTCTCAGTGGCCATCTTAGCGTGCCCAGAGGTGGAGCCAGCACAGCATCTGATGCTGGGGATTGAACCTGGTTCCTGGGCTTGCCTATGCACGTGCTTAGTCTGCTGTGTTATCTCGCTGGTCCCACTCTTACTATTCTTGATGTTTTTCTCCTGCCTAGCACAGTCTCTATTTTACCCTTCCCATGGTACGGTAATGTCTCCTGGTGCTTCAAGCCTCAGTTTCCTTGTTTGCTCTGGCGAAAAGCCTCTCCGAAGTCTGCATCTGATGGAGGTGACCCTCATCGGAATTCTTGTCAAGTGCTGTGGAGTGGATGCTCCATCAGAATACTCATCGGCACTGGCTGCATAGTATATGTAGTTTATCTCCCTAACTAAGCTGTAAACAAGCATTAGTAGTTCACATTATCAGAACTTTGCACATTGTTCCTAATAACTGTTCACCACAGTTGTAGAGTACTTGGTAAATTTAGACAGATTACAAAAAATGCTAATTAAATGAGCTATTGAGCAATTTAATACATATATCCTCTTTTGTCCTTTCCTTTCATATTTGTTTCCATTTAAATCTGTTTGCATGAGGTAGTTTTTTATGTTTTTTAATCTGGGTATCACATTACTCCATGAAATGCAGCCATTTTCCTTCATCTAATAAATAGCAAAAGAAGAAGTTAAAAAACATAGCCAAATAGGCAAGGGAATTCATTGTAAGGGACCAAAGTCGATGCGCCATCTAGAATCTTGAGAAGTAATGTTCTTTAGAGATTATGACCCAGGCTGTCTGTAAACTATGCTGTTTGTTTTTTAGGAACTATCCCTTCGACATAGTGACGTTGTTAAACCTTGTTCTATTCAAGGCTTCCGACACCAACAGAGAGATTTATGAAATCTCCATGCAGCTCATGCAGGCACGTATCGCCCTGGCGTGGGAAATATCTATCCTTGAGCACTTCTTTGAATGCTTTGTATCTGTGTATCATGGGTGGATTTCAAGAGTGAGGAAACAGTTATATAATGTGCTGTAAACATATTAACTGATGCTTTACATTTAATTCTGTATTAAAATAAGCTTTACGGCAGTCGGTTCTGTTATAACTTTTATGAAATATAAATGCTCCTGAGATGCTAGTTAATAGTTTTTTATATTGTTTCTGTTATTCCTACATTTTAATAGATCCTTGAAGCAAAGCTTTTTGTCTACTCAAAGAAAGTCTCCGAACAAAGACCTGGCAGTATTCTCTATGGGACACATGGCCCATTGCCACCTCTCTACAGTGTATCACTAGCTCTCTTGTCCAGAGAACTGGCCCGGATGTACCCTGAGCTCACTCTCCCACTCTTCTCAGGTACTGTAAAATAGTCAACATTGATATACAACCTAACTCAACCTAAGGGCTGTGTGTTTCAGTCTTTAAAAAATTATCGTGAAAGTGACATTGCCATTAATCTCCCTCAGAATACTCACTCTCACTTCAGCACACACATCCCCTCATTCTTGCTGCTTTCTGAAGTACTTCTGGATGTCTTCATTTGTGTTTATGAGATATGTCGAGAATAGAGTGAAGGCTGCTGCCAAGTGCCATCCAGCAGAAAGGCAGGCTCATAAAAACATTGCAATTTGTCCTCCTGCGTCTTATTCACATTTGCCACTGCAACTGCTGGCTCTTCCTCAAAGTCAAAATCACCATGAAAGGTAAACATTTTGAATGAATTCAGGATATCAGTGTAGCCAGGACAGTACAAATAAGTACTCAGTAAAAAACGACTTGCAGAACTGCTTCAGGAAGTGGCAAGAATGGTGGGATAAATGTGATTGAACTAGAGGGAAGGGGCTGAGGGGGATTGATGTCAGTGTATCTTTCACTCCAATAGTTTTTTTAGCTCAAAGATTTCCCATAGTGTAACTTTAGAGTCAAAATCAATGATGTTAAATTTGTACATAAGAATTGCTATGAGCTAAATCCAATTACAGGTAAAAGTAAATCATAGAATATGTTTAAAATATTTTAAAATGTGATTGTCTAATCTGGGCATGCTGGTGTAGGCCTGCAGTCCAGCACTCTGGAAGCTGAAGCAGGAGATTCAGTGTGAGTTCAAGGCTACCCTAAACTACATAGTGAGTCATGTCTCAAAAAAAGTGATTATCTAAAATAATGTAGATAAAACATCCAAATGACAAATTCACAGATGTGTAAATTAATAAAAACACATATTATGTAATTTTTTCAGGAAATTAAAAATGGGCAATGCTGTTGCCCATATAGAAGTTGTTGGAAGGTGGTGGTAGCAGTGGTGTTCCATAGCTTGTATGTTGCTGACTGTATAAAGTGTTGACAGTGACTATTGGCACATCTTTACAAGCAATTTTAATGAATAATTAAATTCATTAAAATCTTGTGAGGGTCCATTCTCAAAGATTTGTATTCATCCTTTAACTTAAATTCATCCTGTTTCCATCTGCTCTCCACTGCTTTTTTCCAGTTGCTTTCTGAGCCTTCCCTGCCTTTGCATCCCTGACTGCAGTCCCCTTCCCCACTGCAGTTCATCCACTGTGCAAAACCAGATTTCCAGAGCATTTCTCAATTCAGATTTCTCTGCCTATTTATGCCAAAGCTTAATAATAGCTCCCATTTATTGAGTGTCAATATTACCAGATTCTGTGGTACACATTTTATATGTATTGTTTATGTTTACAACCCCTGACTTAGTTTAGAGATTAGTCAGAGGCTCTGGAGTTGGACAGCCTGGCTGTGCACTCATTAGTTATTTGACCTCAGATAGTCATAAAACTCTAAACTGTTTCTTCATCTGTAAGAATAAGACCTAGGTCTTAGGATATGAGGATTAAAATGAGCCAGTGCATCAAGGTCATTGGCCCAGTCCCGACATGAGATTATTGTTACCAACATCACCATCATCACCCTCCTCCCCTGATTGACAGGTGAGCAGCTAATGCTTAGAGATGTTAAATAATTTGCTGAAGACAGAATGGCTTTTGGAATAATTATTGGAAAGTACCAAAACAAAGTTAAATGTAGTCCTGTCTTCCACCACCAAAGCCAGTGCTATAAAATTAGAGACTAAGGGGCCAGGGAGATGGCTCAGTGGAAAAAGCACTTCCCTGGCAAGCACAAGGGCCTGAGTTCAATCCCTGGTTCTGGAAAGAAAAAAAAAAAGAAAAAAAAAATATATATATATATATATATTAGAGACTAAGAGAGAAGAGGAAGAAGTAAAAAGAAATAAAATGTGTTTTGAACATGTACCAACTCCTTCCCCACAATCAATGTAATTATTATGCACTGCAAACAGGTACTAATAACTTCTAATTTTTTTAATAAATTAGTTACCAGCCCTAAAAAAACTAAATAAATTTGGAACTCAATTATTCTTTTAAAACCTCCTATTCCTAATCTGCTTTCTACCTTTTCATCCAAAATTCCTCTACTCCAATCTCAGTCAATGACGGGTCAGCCAGGCCTCTTGTAAATCCTTGCTTCTCTGCATCCTGACTCTCTGATTGGAAAGACTTTCCTCCTTGCCTCAACTTTCAGCCTTCCTAAAGTCTAGTGTGAAATCTCCCTCAACTGTGTGGATCTCCCCATCTAGCTGAGGCTAAGTCACTCCCATCACTGCAGGAGTGGGAGAATGAACAGACGCCATGCCAGTACATTAATCCTTTTCTTCAAAAACTGAAATTTACTGTTAATGCTTCAGTCAAGATTTGAGTGCTACTTCTGTGCTAGGAACCCTTGGGTTCTGGGAATACACAGGTGAATAAAACAGTGTCTTCAATTAAAAGCTCAAAATAGCAATAAAGATAGATGTGCAGTCATGACTATGATAAAAGCGGCAGATGCAATTTTAAAAAGAAAAAGGATACTCAAATTCATGAGATGAAACTGGTTATTAGGCCAAAACTATTGAGAAAGACTTTCCAGAGAAATTGATGTCAGCACTATAGTTTAAAACAGAAGTTTATGAAACAGACAAGTAGTTGATAGATTGTCCAAACAAGCAGCCTATCGTTCGCCTTAAGGGAGAAAAACAGCATAATGTCCTAGAATAGAAGGTAGTATAGAGATGTCAGGAATTTGGAGGCCAGCAGTTTCCATGTGTGCCCTTTGACCTCCTCTTAAAGCTCTGAAGAGAGCACATCCAAGCAGATTGCTGGGGTTTTGAAAACTGTTGCTCAGTTGCAAATAAGAAGAGAGGTGTGTTTTAGAAAAACAAGCTGCAATGTAGAAAGTTGATTGGAGAATTTCCAATCCAGGGAGAGAAGAGCATTTCGGAATGATGGAAGTAAATGATATGGGCCTGAACCAAGACAGCCCAGGGAATGGAGAAGGGACATCATAGTCAAAAGCTGCTAGACAAGACCACAGAAGAGAGTCGTTGGTGTGACTCCACAAAGGCTGACATGTTGCTGGCCGCCTACAGAACCAAGCCAGGTGGAGCGGAAGCAAGGTAGAAGTCATGAGTGCAGCCTTTGATGGTCGATGTAGGCCTTGTCGGGACCTTCCCAAGTGTAGACAAGCCTGACGTCAGAAGGCCAGCACTTGGGACTCAGGCAGAGCAGAAAGCGTGAGAGCCAAGTACATGGTGGAGGTCAAGAACAGAGAGCACAGAATGGAAGAAAGAGCTTAGCACCCTGCTCTGCAGACTTGACTGTGAAAGAAACAAGAGGAAGGAATGGATGCTGGGACAGGAGGGAAAATGCCCTCTTGTCCAGGAGCCAGCATCATGGATCCCTAAGAAACCAGAGAATTTATAAGACAGGAACAAGCACTCCACAGCCTGGGGCAGAGTAGAGTGATCCCAGCTGATAAGGTCTAAAAATGGCCCTCTGAGTTTTGCAATCGATTGGTAACTGTTGAGTGTTTCCATGGGGAGGTGGCAGCAGAAGCCACATTGCAGTGGCTCAGCTGAGAAAGAAGGGGTATCAAGCCAGACACACTAACACAAACCCATGATACCAGCTCCTGAGGGGGCTGAGGCAGGAGGGTTTGAGGTGAGGCAGAACAATTCAACAAGACCCTGTTTCAAAAAAAAAAAAAATTTGAAGGTGAAGATATAACTCAGTGCTCCCTCATTCAAGCCCTGGTGTCACACGCCCCCCTGCCCAAAAAAAGAGAGAGAAAGGTGGAAAAGAAGAAAGGAAGACAGAAAAAAAGGAAAACAGAGACAGGAACTAAGGTGGAATGCAGTTGAAGTTTTTGAGAATGAACAACGTCAGAGCCATTATATGAGCTGCGAGGGAGAAGCCAATAAAGTGGGAGCTGCTGACGGAGGAGATAAATGGTGAAGAACACTTAACAAGCTAAGAAGCTCATATAATGAGTTGCAATCATTTCTATATTTTCTCATGAATTTGCCTTTGGGCTATTTTGATTTATGAAGAACTTTGTTAAAATAACATGAAAAAATTAAGAGGGCATAATGGATTCCTAACTCATGTTTTTACTGCCCATACTATTATAAACCTTGTGGTGAGATTTTTATTGCATGTAATTTTAGATGACCTAATTACTTATAAGTAGCCAGACAAGTTGTTCAAGTCCTTCCCAGAGAAGCTGGGAAAAACATACAGCATCCCACTAAAATGATCTCAGATTTTATTTAAGTTATTTCTGGAGGGATATCTAGGGATTGTTCCCAGATCTATGGTATTTTCTTTTCTGTTTAAAAACACCTCTTCAACCCAGGTACTGATCTAGGCTCTTGGGATATTTCAGAGCCACCGTAGCATCTTACAAAATGTAACCAACATAATCAACAAGCAAATTATGCATTGTGTTGGGAGGTGATCATTGCTACAAGACTTGTACAAATTCCTCTACCATTGTAGTGAGTCTCTCCATCTGACTGGATTTTTTTCCCCCTCAAAAATCTAGCTCTTTCACCTAGAAGTGTCCCAAATCTTTACAATCAGAGACCATTTTTCTCTATCAGACCCCTAACATTTGGTGCCATCTTTATGTCATTTGTCACTTTCTCCCTTGCCCCAATTATGTATCAACATAACTTAACTCAGAATTTTCTTCCCAGGGCAGGAGCCACAGTATAAGTTTGTCCTGTCCCTTGCACAGTGGCCTGCACTGAAAATGTCCAATACATAAAATGACAGAATGCTCTGATTTTCTAAGAATGCATCATAGCAACAGTTATAGTTATCTAAACTTAAAAATTAAAGAAACATGAAACTTCAACCTCTGTAAAACCTAAAAGTTTAGTGCTGTCGGTTAGGGGGCTATAGCATTAAATATATTCTTATTCTTCAAAATAGAAAATTGTCACTTTAATTTTAGGCAAAGGGCCAAATCAATTAAAGTTATCCTTTGGGGACCCAGTAGATGATCTTAGTGTAATTCCTAGCATCTGTGTTGTCCTGTTGTGTGGCAGCCATGGCACTCAGGGTAAGTTTACGTGCCACAGTGGATAACACATGCGTAAGGGGAAGCTTATTAATTTCTCTTGGCCTAAAGCAATTTCTTTTCTACATATAAGAAATAGATTACTTCAGAGCCTAGTGCATTCACATAGAGCTGTGTGTCTCAGTTCTGTAGAAAGTTTATTCAGATGATAAAGTTAAATGCTACTGGCAAAAAAGTGATAATGAAATACCATTAGAAAAACTAATGGTGTGGTGGCTGAGCTGTACTGAAAAGTTAGCCCTTTAGACTTATGTATCTTGCAATACTCAGGCTCTATAGTTTTCAGAGAACCTTTACAAACTGGCCTTACTCTTCTTGGGGCTCATCAGCTCACTTTTAGCAACTAATGCTTCATGGAAGACACTCTATAAGTCATTGGATTGTTGAGAAAATAATGACCATTTTTAGACTGTTCCTAACCACCAATGATGAGCAGCCTCCTGAATGACACGCACTGTGCTGACCCTTCTAAATGCATTATGTTTCCATCTTCCCAGTAGACTTATGTTCCCCATCGTGCACATGAGGAAACCGAATAGAAAAGCATTTAGATAACTCACCTAGAGTCACACGCAGCTGGGCTGTGGTGGAAGAGGAATCCACATGTGCATCCTCTGACTCCATGTCACCTTCTTTGTGCACTCTCATGTGTCTCTTCCACTACCAGTGGATATACATTCCATCTCAGTGCATTTCTACCTAACCTGTGCTGCCCTGGTGGTACTGTGATGCTTTCCTGCACAGAATGCCAGACGTAGGACAGAAATGGAAAGCATTGTTTGATCAGTAAGTTGATGTTTATGTTTTAGTTTATTTTGTTGGAATAATAACACACAGCTCTCTGTCACTGCAATTCACTATAGAAGTCAGCCAGCGATTCCCCACCACGCACCCAAATGGGCGTCAGATCATGCTCACCTACCTGCTACCCTGGCTGCACAACATCGAGCTGGTGGACAGCAGGCTGCTCCTTCCAGGGTCAAGCCCCAGCAGCCCGGATGACGAAGTCAAGGACCGGGAAGAAGTGACTGCCTCTCATGGACTGAAAGGGAATGGCTGGGGCTCTCCGGAAGCTACACTACTGGTCCTGAATAACCTCATGTACATGACAGCCAAGGTAAACTCAACTAGCACGACACTGTCGTGAGAAAACCATGGGTTAATCAAACCCCACATTTTGTAAAACCAGGAAAAATGGTATTTGTTTTTAGGAATGAATAGCCATGATGGTTCTACAACAGTGTAAATCTACTTTCACTTGAACACTGCACTTAAAAGTTGATGAGATCTAAAGTATGGCTGTAAGGTCAAGAGCTTGGCGAGCAGTATATGCCCCTGGGACCAATCCCCACTACCTCCTCCCTATAAAGGTAGTTAGGAGCAGGGCATGGTGACACATGCCTGTAATCCCAGCACTCGGGAGGCTAAGGCAGCAGGATCATTGTGAGTTCAAGACCAGCCTGGGGTATAAAGTAAGCTCAAGGCCAGCAAGACCCTGTTTCAAAATGATGGGGAAAAAAAAAAAAAGGTTATGATGGCAAACTTTATGCTACATATATATTACTGCAGCTAAAAAAAAAAAAAATAGCCAAGTAAGTCTGACTTTTTAATTGCATGAATATATGTAATGCATGACTGATTTGTGCCTCATGAATTGTTCTCCATTGAAAAATGGCATCTTTCTCATACAAACTGTTTTTCTCCCTTCTGATGGTTTTTTAGATGACCATGACCTTCCAAACCACATTCTATCACACATTTTGCATCTTTGTAATTGTTACACATTTATTTTGGTTGCTGTAGTATGGGGATGAAGTTCCTGGACCAGAAATGGAAAATGCTTGGAATGCATTAGCCAACAACGAGAAATGGAGCAACAACCTAAGGATCACCTTACAGTTCCTGATCAGCCTTTGCGGGGTCAGCAGTGACACCATACTCTTGCCCTATGTAAGTGTGTCTCAGGGTTTGTTGATGGGGCTTCTGTATGCAACTTGCACGTCGGAATGTGATCTCTGCTGGGGAGATAAGATAGCTCAGTGGTACAAGCGCCCCCCTGGCAAGCACAAGGTTCTGAGTTCTAGCCCCAGTACCACAGAGGTGGGGAAAGATGTGCTCTCAGCTTCTATTAAAATAGAGTAGTTGGGGCACTCATCAGACTAAGCGCCTGCTTTGGCAAGCACAGGAACCAGGGTTCCTGGTGGTGCGGTGGTGCAGGCCTGTCATCCCAGCACTGGCGACGCTGAAAACAGGAGGATCACCAGCAGTCCAATCTGTGTAGTGAAATCCTGTACCAAATACACAATGAAAATAAATAAATAAATAAATAAATAAATAAATAAAATAGAGTTGTCAGGTTTCGCCAGCCATGGTCATCTCCTGAGAATTTGTCCCCACTCAGTGCCTTCTGCCTCTGGGATGCAGAGAGTCTATGGTAGTGACTACTGTCATTCCTTAAATCTGAGGACACAGAACCCTGTAAATTAAGGAATAAGCATTTTTCTAACAGTTATAAACATTAATGCGAGCTTATAAGAGAACATAGGTAAAGCTTTTTATTATTACAAATAAAGATGTTTTTATATATACATTCTGATATTTTTGAAGTAGGAAAAAAAAAAGAGAATCCTGGTTTTTCTTAACAAAAGGTAAGCAAAGATGGCTGATGTTTACTGCTTGTGTTTGAAGTTGGCAGATCAACAGATCACAGCATTTTAAAACATGAACTCACTAGGCATTTCCATGCCAGTGGTGTTTGTAAGAGTTTGCCTGCCTTCCTGCTGTTTTGAGCCGCACAGGCCTCCGTGCACCACACGAGCCTCAGGTTGGACTGTGAGGGCTCCAGTAATGCAAAGCATTAATTCAGAGTTATTTTTAACAACTAAACTTTAAAAACAGCTAAAAACCATTTGTTTGTAGGGGAGAAGAGGATAAAAAGACACTGGATTCCTTCTTAAACAAAAATAGCTAGCAGTTTTTCCCAGGGCTTGTACAAACAAAATTCTTTCTGAAGATAAGGCCTTTGATGGCAAGTTTTTAGCACAGACTGAATCATTGCACCCCAAGGCTACATATTTTAAATTAAACTATCAGAAAAGGTAAGGCTTTTGCAACACACTCCTGTCAGACCTGCTTGTGTAGCAAGGTAAAAAATTTTGGTGTGGGTTTGTTTTGGGAGGGAGGGGTTGAGACAGGGTCTTCTTGTGCAGTTCAGAATAACCTTGAACTCACTGCAAAGCCCAGGCCGGGCTGGAGCTTATAGTGATCCTCTTGTATTACCTCCCAAGTGCTCAAGCTACAGTTATGCGCCATCATACCCGGCAGCTAGGTGAATATCAATCCAAATATCTTCATCATCCTAGGATAAATCAAGATCAACTACTGGGACAATGTTCTCAGATGATAACGTGTTATCCTAATACAAATGGGATCTGGCAAATAACCCTTGTTTATTAATTTTCTTCTGTTCAGATTAAAAAGGTGGCAGTATACTTATGCCGTAACAACACCATTCAAACCATGGAAGAGCTTCTCTTTGAGCTCCAGCAGACCGAGCCAGTGAACCCCATAGTCCAGCACTGTGACAACCCACCTTTCTACCGCTTCACGGCTAGCAGCAAGGCCTCTGCAGCAGCTTCCGGTAGGGACCAGGGTGACTCAGCTTACACCTTGCCATATAGGTCTCTGGGTTTTTCTCTGTGTGGAGCACTGAAGGGGTTTGAGGAGCACTGAAGGGGTTTGAGGAACTGGAAGTTTCTGTTCCATTTTGTAGTTCCTGTGGATATGTTCATTTGAAAATAGCTTAAGAATAGCTTAGACTTGGAGGGCATTGTCAGGTTAGTGAAATGAGTATAAGGATGACCAAGAACTTGGGGCCATGCACTCCCCCACAGTGGACTTGTTCACTACTGGCTGGTCCCAAGCTGATGCTGCACTCACTTAGAAACCATGTCTGCCCTCTGCCTAGTGGCAGTGGCAGGCCCTTGATTAATACTCTGCCAGGATGGATTAGGATACCCCAAAGCAGCAGATTATGGATCCATAGTCTGAGAATCTGAAATCCAAAATGTTCCCAAATCTGAAACTTCTTGAGCACTAACATGATGTCAGAAGTGTGATGCTTCAAGGTAGACAAATTTGTCTCATGTATAAAATTATTTAAAACTCCCTTTAGTCTGTGTCTATAAGGTATATTTAAAATAAATGGTTTTCTTATTTAGATTTGAATCCTATCTCCAAGATACCTCATGTGAATGCAAATATTCCAAAATCCAAAAAGCATCCAAAATCTGAAACTGTCCTGGTCCCTAGCACTTGGGGGAAGGGATACTTGCCCCAGGGCTGTTCATCCTTTCCCACGCACACCATCCTTCTCAGTGCCTTGAAGCCAGCTGTACTCCCACTTGCCTGGTACTGTTACTATCTATACATTTTTCTCTTCCCTGATCTCTTACACCTTCTTTTTACCCCACTCCTGGCTGCCAGAGAAGTGTGAGCTTTGGGTACTTGGACTTGATTCACTAACATTAGTTAAGTTTCTGGTACAAAGCTACCAAAAATGCTACAGCAGCTGCAGCAGGGCTGGCCACTATAAATAAGCTTATTACCTAAGTGGCTAGGCAGTAAAGGTTTCAAGAATGTTGTAGTCTCACTTTATAAGGGAGTGAAGGCATTTGGTTTAACCATAACAGATGTCTAAAATTCTCTTGTTTTAGTAGTGTCGGCTTAGAAATTCACATGGAATGCTTGAGATTGTGCAAAAGATATGAGGAACTTTTCAAACATGGGATTTTACAGACAGTCCTTCCCTGTGATTACTTGAGACTTGACGCTGAGCCCTCTGTATGCATCTTTTGCTAAATATCTTCTAATTGCATCCACAGGAACCACCTCCAGCAGCAATACAGTGGTTGCAGGCCAGGATAGTTTCCCGGATGCTGAGGAGAACAAGATACTGAAAGAATCTGATGAGAGGTTGGTTTACTATCCCACACAACTTTCAGCAGTAATGTGTACAAAAGCATCAATGCAAGCTTGTGAGGTTTCCCAAACTAAATTATACAAACACTGAAATCCTTTGTTCTTGGAAAATGGACTGACTTTCCAACTCTGTCCTGTATATCCCTAAAATTAGCAGTATTTTTCTGTACCGAGTCAGAGAAAAGAAAGTTAGGGAGGGCTTCCATTGTGGTACCTGAATCCCACATGGCCGAGGGCTTCAGAAAAACTCATTATTTTGCTAGTGGATGCAAACTGCCTGGAATTAGAAGGCATTTGTCATGAGAAATGTGCAAATCTGATTGCTGAATAATTTTTTAGAGGCTAGTTGTCCTAAGATAAGTTCTATGAAACATTATGTTAGGTTTCTGTTACTACAAAGAAATACCTAACACAATAAACTTACAAGGAGAATAAGATTTTTTTTGTCTGGCATTTTTGAAGACTGGAAAAGTAGCCCCTACCCCAAGCTGAATTCACACCACAGTGGGAACATGTCTGTCTGTCTGTATCTGCCTGCTCACTTGTTCACTTGCTGTCTGCCTGTCTGTCTGTCTCTGTCTCTCTCTCATTGTCTCTCTGTCTCTCTGTCTCTGTCTCTGTCTCTGTCTCTTTCTCTGTCTCTGTCTCTCTTCTGTTCTCTGCTCTTCTCTTCTCTGCTCTTCTCTTCTCTTCTCTTCTCTTCTCTTCTCTTCTCTTCTCTCTCTCTCTCTCCCTCTCTCTCTCTCCCCCCAAAACTATCAGGATTTAATCCTAGTGTTTCACCCTAATGACCTTATCTAATCTAATCACTTTCTAAAGGCCCTACCTTTAAACATAGTAGGGGAATTAAGGTTCCACCCTCTTAATACCATTCACATAAGATTTAGGAGATTAAATTGCATGAAATTGGGGAAACAACTATATTTAAACCACCACCAACATCATTCCTATTTTACTTTTGTCTTATCACATCTCAGTTAACCAAGAATACCATCTACTGCTACTGGGCAAAGTCTCTTTTCCCTTCATATTATCTCTGTAGTGATGTTTCTCTTGCCTGTGTCCTTGTCTGCTCATTGCCTTTGAACTACACAGAAGTAAATAAACTCTGAAGCCCTCTTTCCTGTAGTTTATTATGAAGACCTGAGACAAAGCAGATGAGATAAACAGGAGACTCAGGTTAAAAAAGAATTAGGATGATCCTCTTTCAACTTAGCATTTTTATAATGAATAATAGTAAGCCTTTTCACATGAAATTAGAAATTAGTAACAAAGATGAGACACTCAAAAATTAATGTGGAGAAAATGCAATGAATCAACACATGAAAACAGTTCATGTAGCCAGAAATGCCTCTGGTGCTTTCTCAGGGTTTCCTCCTGAGCCCTGCAACACAGTAAGACTGACGTGTAGGATTCCCTGACATTGGAGCCACTACTTCCAGAGTTAACTTTAATCTAACCTTGAGGACCCTAGACAAAAACAGAAAGAAGAAAAATGCAGCAAATTTTATAACTTTCATTATGCCTTCTTAAAAAAGAAAAAAGAATCCACTAGAAATTACTAATAGGATATCCCCTTAAATACTAAGGACTTAGAAAAATGAGCACATATTTTTACTAAATAGAATTTATATGAATATTTCCGGTATGCAGAAATTATCTTCATAAATATTTTAATGCAACCACCCTGAACATTTACAAATGTGTGGCTTCTTGAAAGGATTGTTCATAGGCAGCCATGATAGTTTGGTCACAGAGAACGATCACAGAGCTCACGCATTGCAGGATGTGATCCTGCACAGCTGAGGCAGGGCTCTTGGAAGGTGAGTGGAGCCTGAGGGCTCCAGTTCTATGAGTGGATCAATCCTTTGTGAGATCAGAACTTGAGGGCATTATTGGGAGGTGATGGAAACTTCATGGGTGGGGCCTTTTTGAAGGGAGTGAGCACTAGGTGGGTGCTGTATCTTGCCCTTGGTCCCTTCCTGGCAGGTTCTCACTTTTTCACTCTCTGCTTCCTGATGGCCTTAAAGTGAGTAGCCATCTTCCTCCATGCCCTTCAGCATTATTTTTCCTGCCTGGCCAGAGACTTATAAGCAGTGTAGCCAGCCAAGCATGCACTGCAACTTACTTTATAACTGTATTGATAAAGGGACAGAGAGTAGATAATGTGTATCTAAATTGGTAGCTGTTGAGAGACAGGTTTCCTCTGAGGGCTTCTTGGTGCTGGGGAGGGAGCTCAGGATCTTGTGCCTCCTAAGTGTGTACTCTACCACTGAGCTGCACCCCGGTCCCGCCTGATAATGCCAATATGCATTAGTATACATTAATGCATTATTGATACAGTCCCTTTAGCATTAATACGAGCACTATCAGCAAGGTAAAACTTAAAAAAAAATATCTTTCTATTTTTTTCCTTTATCAGGCTATTTTCATGATTTATTTCATAAGATATCAGCCTTTAATGTCAAAAGATAATCTCCTTAATCCTGGAAATTCCTCTAGGACCCAAGGCCCAAATTAGTTTCTTCAACTGAAAAAGCAGAGTAACAACAGCTTTTGCTCTGGGGAGTCATTTTTTACTTTTTCTTTGCCGAGTATACACTCTGCTTAATGAACTCACCCTTCCTCAGAACTAAGAGTCTAGAAGATTCTTGCTCCTCCCCTTCATTTCAGCCTCTTATAGTCTTCCGAAAATCTGCCTCAATAAAGGAAAAGGGAGGAAATGCCATCTCCTCTCCAGTGCTTCCATGCTGGGTCCCATAGCACTATTTAAAACCCTGCACATTGTGTGCCACAGGTCGTCAGTAGCCATGAGCAGTAGAGAGCTGTCCACCTGGGGGAAGTCCCTAGGCAGGGAATACATTCATCCCTGCTTTTGTCTCTCAATGACATATGGGCTCAGCATACACTGTGCATAACAGTACATTTATCAGCACAAATATGAATAAGGAACTTCTCCACAAAATAATAGGTGTGTCATTTTTCTAATTGAAGAAGTATCAGTCTGATTTAGACTGTTACATGGCCTGATTCATATGAAACTAAGCAGATAGTCTAGATAATCTGTTATATGGCGTCACAAAATAATAGCCCAAAAGACAAGGAAGAATGAAGTTATTGGGAAATATATGACAATGGGGGGTGCTGTTGTTGAAAATATCTGAGAAGTATAAAAAAGCAAAATCTGTTGTATTTCTGTAATCTCGCAATTCCAAACTACACATGCAGTGTTGTTGAGGTTTTACTCCTGGGGCAAGGTAGGCATCTGAGTGTCACATAAGACTGTTTTCCTGCAATCTTACTCTTTCTCCACACACTTGTGATAGCTATACCCTACATCTTCCAGAGTTCCAGAAATGAAGAGTTAGTGTTTTTAATGAGATCATTTCACTCACTCAGGAATGTAGGGGGCATACCTATTTGAGCTTGAGCTTTTGATACTATTAGGTAACACCAGGTATTGTCTAGGGAGGAAAGAATGCCACACCATTCCATTGCTCTGTTCCAGGTAATCCTAAATTGAGTGTCACTAAAGAACTAAAGAAGCAGAGTTTGAAATAAAAGCAGACAATTTATTTGAAGATAGGGGAAGAGATCTCATGTGAGCAACTCTAGACAAGTAGGGAGTTTCAAAAGGGAAATATTCATGGATCTCCTGTCTACAGCTCCTTTTATTGGATTTCTTCTCCCTGTCATATAAACTCCTGGAATCTCATTGGCTCCCTGGCTGCCTTTGATCCTCCCCTTGGATTTCTTCTGATTTTATGGCCTTTTTTATTGTTTGGTGGAGACTAAGATTATGGGTGGGGACCAAGGGGGAGGTTTAAGGATTAAGTAAAGGAGTTTGTTTTGATCACACTACCTGAGACCTCCCTGAGCTTAGTTTTTTGGGTGTTTTTGTTTTTGTTTTTGTTTTGGGGTTTTTTGTTGTTGTTTTTTTTTTTTTTGCCTTTGTCTTTCTGATTGCTTAAACCTAATCTGCAGAGGGCAGAGGCAGCCTGTAAACCACCTTATTCCACCTAATGGAGTAAGTCTCTCCATTAACTTTTAATGTTTAATGAGGCCTTTGTCCTATATTTCCCTACCTGTGGGACCTCCTATCCCTACATTTAGTATTTTTCTTTGAC
>NDGN011550411.1:0-19117 GCA_002564285.1 Tympanoctomys barrerae | reverse complement strand
CTAACTCCCTTTTATCCTCTTGGGATAAGTACATTTCAATACCCATTCAAAGAAATATTAAGAGTTTGATGTGGCTGTGATGTCAACTAAGATTAAATCTGGTCCACTTTCTGTAGGTGACCTGAAACTAGAGCTTTTCTTCAGATAACACAAGTAAATAGATTTCTTTGAATAGTTAAAAAAATCTGTTCAGCTCGCTGACACCAATAAGCCAGCTGCTTTCAAATAATACGGTATCTAATTCATAAAGCCAATCACTGTATTTCCTGTGATTTCAGAGAGTCCAAATGGTAATGGCTACCTTGACAATGGGTTTCATTTTTAGCTTTGAGCATAAAGATCTCCCCAGTGAATGATGCAATGATTTGGCTTGCATTCTATAACTTACGAACATGCTGCTATTTTGAATTAAATTTCTATATCACTGACCAGTATAAGATCCCTATCTGTCCTGACTACTAATTTTAAATAATCCAACATGAACATTTTTTGAACACAAAAAACAAGCCCATTTCCTGATGTTATTCCTGTCACGGGCACTCTGCCTGAAAGTGTTTTGGTCATATCAAAATTCTCTCTGACATCATGAATAAATATAGCTAACTGGGTGGTATTATTTATATCTATGCTTTCATCAGCTGCAATAGAATATGCCACAAAAGATTTAACTTTTTCATGCATTGTGTCCTGTAAGATCTTAGCTAAGTCTACAATACATTGAACTACAATATTTCTGGCTTGACACACTTTTGCAATTGATTTTTGTTCTTGATGCACATAATTTCTGAGGCATTTTTGTAGGTAATTTTTAAAAATACAAGCTGAAAAGGTTTTGAAGCCTGAGGAAATTTTCCCTTAATATTTAATGGGATTGCATTATAATGTTGCCTATACTATTTAGTTTAAAAAGTACAGACTTTTCACCTCTTTAAAGTTCATTTATTTTTCATCACTATTCATTCCTGAATACTAATTATAGATCTCACTAAGGCTAATGTCATAGTGGTACATGTCAAATTCTTATTATATCTTCTTTAAATAATGAACACATCAGATTGACATGTTTGCTTAATGCATCTTCCAGCTTGTTTGCTTCTTTTCACCCCATTTTAGAGTGTCGCATGAGTATTAAGAAAAACTGTTTAAGAATCCAATGGATTAGAAGCCCAATAATAAATAGCCACTTCATTCTAGTATTCTGTTTCTAGCTTGACTGAAGAGTAAGAGGTGACTATGACAAAGGAGATCTATGGTTCTCATGTAAAGGAGACTGCAAGTATATATGACTTGTTAATACTTGTTCAGTTATTAATTTCTTCCTTACTCACAATTTGGACAGATAACATAGTCTGCATGGTACAAATCCTTAAAAATTTAATGAGACTTGTTACATATGTGATGTAAATTTGGGAAATTTTTGCAAGCATTCTTTGTAGAAATTTTTGCAAGCTTCAAAGTAGTTTGTATTTTGTATACATGGAGTACAATATTCCATGTAGGCTCAGAGATCAAAGGTAGATTTCCACTCACTTAAAGACTCTTGTCTACTTGTGTATATATTTGACAATGACATGACAAAAAAATCTCTCCTTTCAGTCTGCACTCTATTTCCATTGGGGGTAGTGTCAGTTTTTGTTTTAGAACTTATGTATTTATGCTATTATATGTTAAACTGATAAAAACTAAATAGCCTATGTTTCTTGTAACACTTTCTACTCAACATTTTCATTATTTCTTGCTAACATAACTGTACCAGTTTGTTTTGGCTTGCCTGTGCCTAGTGCTTGCTTCTTTTACCAGGAATTCTTGTTGTTAAATTTATAAAAATGAAAATTGAGATTTCTTTTTCCATTCTCTCCCCCACCCCATCTCCTTTCTCCTTATTTTGAAGTAATTTCAATCACAGGAAAATTGCAAAGAGCAGTGCTACAACTGAGTACCTTTTGCTCACATTCTACTGTTGCTAATACTTGGTCATATTTCCTTTTCTGCTTTCTCTTTCTTTCTTTAAGTTTCCTGTCTAGCATTCCATATTTACTGTGCCATTTGAAAATGAGTTTCAGAGGCGAGGCACCATTATCCTTAAATTGTTCAGTGTATGTTTTTTAGCAATAAAGATGCTCTCTTATATAACCAAAGCAAATCTTTCAAAAAGCAGGAAATTAACGTTGGTAGAAAACAGCAATCTTATCCTAATAATTCATTTAAATTATATCCACCATCCCAAATGGAGACATTAATGGAATAATAAAAAAACAAATCAAACAAATCTCTTTATTCTTTTTTATCTCTTGCACAAAGTTCAATCTGAAATTGTGTGCACGATAATATAGTTGTCAAGTTTCCTTAGTTTCTTTTTATTTTATTTAATTTATTTAGTTATGTTTAATATTTTTATTGAGAAACAAATAGCAATGAGACCGTTTCACAACCAACTAGTACATTTTCAGTAATTAATACGTTGCATGTTGTTGTCTTAGTGGTTATTCATTTTCTTAGTTTCTTTAAAAGCAATCACTCAGTTTTTCCTTGTCTCCTATATACTGATATTTTAGAAATGCAAATGCTAGTTAATTTCAATACATATTTGTCCCATATTTTCTTGTTATGTAGTTTTGACAAAAATGTTACCAATTTGATACTCTATTCCACACAAGGTTAACTTGATTTACCGAATGCAATAATTAATGCACATTTCTTAGAGAACTACCTTGAAATTATGAAAACATACATTTTTTTATTAGAATTTCATCCCCTGAATTTAGCATCTATCAATGGCTCTTTCAATTATTTAATTTAAAACAACTTACTACTATTTGCTAAGATTTTGGTGAAAGATGAAGAATAGAGAAAAAGTTGGACATTTAGGTTCCAAATAAATTTCTCATTTTTCTCTTTAAATGAAGGCTGAGTGAAGAAGTCATTCCCTCTTTGAACATGGCTTCGTGTGGACTCCTGCTTTTGGACTCACTGTAGGTGGGGTTGTCTTAGTGATTCTGCACCTTGGAGTGACTGAATCAGAATCTCCAGAGTGTGGGAAATAAGATCTTTAAGCAGATTGCCCTGTGATTCCTAAGTATGGAGAGTCATTTTAATAAGAGAATCAAGATACCTTAGGCCTTTTTGAAATTGTTATATTTTAAATTAATTTTATTGAGAAATAAATAGCAATGAGACAGTTTCAAAGCAGATTAATAGGACAGTTTTGATAATCAATAATTGCATATTGTTGTCTTCATAGTGGTCATTCATAGTACAAGATGCAGATGTGATATCCTGTCCAAACACTATTAGGAAAAAATCTTACCTCTCATTGAATTAAGAGAAAGTAGCTGTGTACCTATCCTAACTGTTTAGTATATACAGATACAAAATGTCCTTTCATTTGTACCCCTTTTTCTTGTTTAGTTTTGTCAGAGATGGGTATTCCATCGCCATTTAAATATTTTAGGTGCGTGAATTCAGCGAAATAATCCAATATACTCCAGCAGACCATAATAGAAGTGGGTTATCCATAGGACTGGCAATGTCAGAAGTTGTTGACTTGAGCCTTTTACAGCTCAGCATATTAATATGGCTTTACTTTTCATACCTTGTTATTATACTTTTCTTCTGGATGGTTAAGACCAAGATAAAGCAAGACCTATATAACAAGAAATAAGATACCTCAGGCTTAAGGATTTGCCTGAGGCTTGCAAGTTGTGGACAAAGGATCCAGAAGCTGCATTCAATGTAATTGGTGATAAATGAGACATGCCGTGGAGACATGATGGATTTATTCAGTTTAGAATGCTCATTTTCTGCCCCCAAATAGATGGCTGCTCAGCAAACCATTTAGCAGGAGGCTGCTCTGCTTTATGCAATCCACCACATTAAGCGGAAGAAAAAATGCTTTGCTCTGTAGCCTGAGGTCTCCACCCACAATCTCAACCCCTTACTTTCCTTAGCGAATGTCAATGCACACAGTATTTCAGTCCTATGTAGTTTATTTCAAGCCTCCATCCTCAGCCTCTTATTTCCCTTACTTTCCAGCAGCAAACACGTTATTATCCATTCAGTTGCTAGGCTCTTTGGCTCTTGAAAACGTCTGCTGCTGTGAATCATGAAAGAAAATTCTGTCGTTGTATGTAGTACCTTTTTAGTGCTGTTTTACCTTGGAAAATTTATAGGAACCATAGTCCCAGACCTGTTACTTCTGGTAACTTTTATTATAGTCGCCGGCATGAATTGGCATCCCACGAACTTTTCACAATTATAGTCCCATTTCAAATCTCCCCTAAGTGCCATAACTTTGCCCTAGTGGATTTATTAAGCGCTGTTTAATCAGCTCAGACCTAAATCTTGGGAGTAAAATGTAGACGGGGCTCCTCAGTTAATATCAATGCTTTTCCTATCCAGATTTTTCTGTAATTCAACCATAGGATAATTCATGGCATAAAAATTGTCTAGAAAAAGTGGGTATTCACAATTTCGCCTGGTTTTAAGTAAAATATCATACTTTGAGATCTTACTTAGCATGGCAGACACCTGTAATTCTTCTTTTTCTTTTGAAGACTATGATCCACAATAATGAATAGAAATAGTGCATCCTAAATATGAACATATAAAGGGTGATAAAAAGTGTAAAAAAAAATCTCCTTAGAATCTAAGGATAAGAACTGCAAACACAGAAAACACCTTGCTATTTCTTGAGTTTCATCCAGAAACAAGAATAACAAAATATATAGAAAAAACAAGTTTATTTAAAAAATTATATATTTAACGCAGAGTGTATTAATCCACTTCCCAATTTTCTTTTATTGTTTTTTCTACTGTACAGTCAAAACTAACTTTACATACATAAGTCATGTCATGCTGGCGCTGCTGGTTTTATAGCTTTTTCTCAGGCAGATTCAGTAACGTTCTTTTATACTAGAAACTGCCATCCCAGTCTGAGTCTGAAATCATGCTTTCTCCTTCCTGCTGACCTACTGATTACAACTGCCATCATGTAGGCACAGAAGTTATGTTGCCGGTGAAGTCAAATACTGGCATAAATCCCAACTTAGCAAGTGACAGCGCAGAAAAATTCTAATTTTCTTAATTTCTGAAAGAAAAAAAATAAATTATCACCAGATTCATCTTTGTATCAAAAACTACAGAAGATTCTTGGCAAATAAAATATTTCTCATTTCCAGTACAGGGAAAGGTTATGAGAAAATTATATTTCTTATGAAGATTTGTGAGCCTACAAACTCAGTGTACTTTGAGTTATGTTGGCAAACCCAACTGCTTATTGGTTTTCTTCTTACTTTGATGAACAAGAGCAGTGTTAGCAAAACCAAATAAATAAAGTAGAAAGGCTTTAAGTGCACCATTATTTTGAGGCCCTGGCTATTTGTAAATCTTGGCACTGTGTATAACCAAGCATGTGGAAGCCTCCTACTTCGGCGCCACAATGCCAGCTCTTTTATTTTCCTCCTTTCCCTTCCCTTTTCTCCCTCTTTTTTCTCGTTCACTTTTCTCTCCCACTCTACATCATATCTCAAGTTTTCTTGCTTGCCACTTAGAAATCAATACCCACCTAGATTCAGCGTGAGTTGTGCCTGCTGCAAATACCATCATTTCCTTTTAATGCATCCATATATTTAGTCACTTTGCCAGGTTTTGACATATGAAAAATCATAATGTTTTCAATTTCAACAAAAATTTTGATTCACTTGACACTTAACAGATTAATGACCATTTCCAAGATAAACTACTGAAAAAAGACTCACCTTTTAACTTTAGGATAGAATGCCTTTCAAGCAAAATGTATTTGTGTTATTAGCAAAGAAGACATATGAGGAAAGAAGGAACTATTTTCCAGTTGTTTATTGTTCTATTTTAATGTTTATAACATGTAATTTTTCAGGGTGTAAAAGTAACTCAATATACTGCTTGAAATTATGGAACAAATTTGCAATTTGCTTCTTTCATTTGTTAGTTACCTAGCAGTCATTCCTTCAAATTTGTCAGCTCGTCCTTATTGCTCCTGCCCACAGAGCAGGAGCAGGCCTTCTGTAACATGCTTTTATAATTTCTTATGTTTCTCACCCAAAGCACATAAACAGTTTAGGTGTAAACAATTATGGTCCATCACAGTCTAAGGCTCTCAGTCATTTGCTTGTGATTGCTAAGACTAACCAAAATGAAAAAAAAATATATAAATATACAAACTTTGGAATTATACTGTATTATTTTTAGAATCTATTTACAATGACATATTATGGTCATTTTCCTTTGTTTTTACTATTTTGAAAAAAAAATATATATATGCCTTTTGCATCTATGTGTAAAGTTAGGAAGATGCAAATGTTTTCTATTTTGTATAACCAAATATATTAATTTTTTCTTCATGAGTTATGCTTTGTAATTATGAACATGTAATTATTAATGATTTTTTCAATATTTTATGTTGGTATTATTTATATTTAAACTTTATTTTTCCTAGGACTGTGTTTTTAAACTTCTTAATATCAAAATATAGGAAAATTTGATCAGGGAGATAGCTCAGTGGTCTAAGTGCCTGCCTGGAAAGTGCAAGGACCCAGGTTTGATCTTTGGTACCACATGCCTTGCTGGTCCTGGAACTGGGACATGCCCTGCCAGCCATGGACACTTGGTGTGGTGGTGCAACCCCATAATCTCAATGCTGTGGTGGCTGAAACAGGGTCATTACGAGTCTAAACTGCATAGTGGGACTCTATACTAATTAATTAATTAATTAATTAAAAAGAAAGGAAATGTAGGAAAATAATACAATAAGCCCTTATGTACCTTATGACCCAAATTCATAATTATAGATTAATGGTCAATGCTGTTTCACTTATTCCTTTTTTGATTCTTCTTACCTCGATTATTCTGAAGTGAATCTCAGAGATCATTTGTTTTTCATCTGCAAATATTTCTTAAGGCATCTATAAATTATGAGGGCTCTTTACAATAGTATAACCACAACATTGTCACATCCATAGCAATGCACAATTATTCCTTATAGCATTAAACTTTGTGGATTGAATAAAGAATAAATCACTAGCATTTATTCTCTGGATTCTTAGCATCTGTCTTATCACTAAATTTTCAATACTCCACCCCTTTTAGTGTAGTTTTGTTTCTTTTAAGAGAATTTCATCAAAATCACCATGCATCTTGTTTTGTTTCCTGTCTGACATAGTGTTCATGCATTCAGCTATACTAGTTTTCTGGAATTTTCTTGGTGATTTCTGTGGGCCTTGGGTTGGCAGGAGCAAGTTTTGCAAATTTAGTGCCTTTGAGCATCTCTTGAGTTCTGCTTATTACAGTGTGGACTTGAACTCTAAATCGAGCCATTTCCTTCTTTACTTTGGTCAGCAGTCTTGCTTAACATATATTCCTCACAATTTCTTTTATTGTTGCAGCCAAAATATATTTATCCATTTATCTTGATTCAGGATACTGTTAGTGCTGCTTCCCCCTGAAGGAACATCCTTCTGTGAGCCTTGCTTTTCCTCCTGTAGGCTGTCAGAGGACAGTGGAGCAGTCAACACACAGAGCTATTGTCTGTGCCTGGCTAAAGACCATGGTGATTTTATAGCATCCTGAGCACTTCATGCCCATGAAGTAGGAGCTGGGGCTATGCACTAGGAGCTTCTTCTTGTGTTTCCTCTTCTCCTCCTCTGGAGAAGGATGAATAAAGGAGATCTTTTGCGAGAGGCATGTTCCTATGGGGATGTCATCAATACCAGAAGGGTCTTCAGAATTTCTTATTTGAGCTACATATCTCTTTTTCTTTTATATCACATGCATGTTTTCCCCCATTTTAATAATTGTCTGGGTATTTTAATAGGATCCTGGGCTGGAGAAGTTAAATGCCCACATCCACATGAATGTTATTGGACTTTCTTGGGAGAAAATCCATGAGGGTTATTATATCTAGAGACCAAAGTCTGGCAACTCTCCAATAATTCAAGAAGTTTCAAGCCTAGGCTTATCACATTAAGAAGCACATTTGGCAAGTTAGTAATAAGATCTAAAATAGCACTCTGAGCTGGAGTAAAGATTTATATTAACAAATGAAATGTCAGCTCTGTGCAACCTGTAGTATTGTTTGCTGTTACTACATCCTACAAAACTTTCTTTCTACCCTGGGCTTGGATTCAAATTCTTTGCAAGGTAAGCTACATCTGCATCCAGAGGCTGCTCTGAATTGTGAAGTGACAACACAAATTAGAGTTGGAAAAGTCTTGATTTTTATCTTCTTATCCTTTCTGTCCTAGCTGTAAGGCCTGGGGGACATTATTTTACTTCCTTCAAGTTCATTGCTATTAACTATAAAGTGTCTTAATAATTCTTTTGCTCATATGATGATGGTGAACTCTAAAAGATACATATGAAAGTATTACATAAATGTGAAACATATGTTAGCTTATATTATGAGTGCTTTATAAAATCAATATAGTCAATAAAGGCTGGTCATAACTGTATGATTTAAAACTGATGGGAAGAAAATACATATCCACTCACTATTTATCTATGTATTTATTTATTTTTATGTATATAGTACAGGATCTACACAGTCTCACTACAAAGATCAGACTTGTGATCCTCCTGTTTTCAGCCTCCCAAGTGCTGGAATTACAGGCTTGTGCCACCACGCCCAGTCTCACTCACTACCTCAGCACACCCTGGGGGTGGGGCTGGTACATCACACCAGGGATTGAACTCAGGTCCCTATGTCTGCCTAAGCAGGTGCTTTAATCTGCTGAGCTATCTGGCCAGCCCTCCACTCACCTTTTAATATGATAACCACTGCTCTATTTAATTTCTGAAGTTACTTGAGTTTCTAGACATTATAAACTGGAAAATTTTGAAAGCTAGTGAGTTTACAGGTTACTTGTTAGTTATCATAGATACTATAATGTGTTCTGTCTTTGTGAATCTTATACTAGAACATTGGCAACTCTAGGGTGAGATATGCATGTGAGATGTCTAGTGAGAGTCCTCTCGACAACAGTGTCCTGTGAGGTGAAGGAAGCCACTGAGCAGTGTAAGAAGCTGAGGGACAATGCATCCACCACAGAGCCTCAGTCATTTGTCCTCTGTGGTTTAACTCTAGTACCTATTGCTTGGATAAACATGGTCAGAATAAATTTACCTATATGAGTCTTGGTTTCTGTATATTTAGTGTTTGGTTCTCATCTATTTAAAAGAATTAAAATAAAATACTATTCATACCATGGATAACGCAAGTTATAAATACAAGGGTGTCACAGTCATCCCTTATGGGAATGGAAGTTTTGGCTTCAGGAGATGAGACATAATTCCTGCTCTTACACATTTTATTCTGGTTGGTAGGTTGTAGTGGTACAAAACATTCCTCTCTGCTTAGGTTTGAACAAGAGTCAGCTGCCAGGGCCTACATTTTAGAAATCAGAATTTATTCTAATTGGATTTGGAATTTGAATCTTTCTACAGTTTGAATTTATCCCCTTCTTTAAGCAGTGATTAGATTTGTAGGTCTCCTCCCTCTTGAATGATATTTTGGTCTTTATAATAGAGGCTTCATATAACATTTTTTTTTGCCCTTCTCCTTGTACTATGTAAAGACACAGAATAGTAGAATGTAGCATTGAAGCACCATCTTGGGATAGAGAGCAGCACATACCAAACCACTGACTCTGTCAGTGCTTTGGTCTTGGTGTTTCCAATTGCCAGATAGATAAGACATAGATAGCTGTTGTTAATAGATTATTCATGCTGCATTCTGTGTTACAGCAGCACATACAGACAAAGACAGGTGTGTAAGAAGAAAACACTATGTGTATTATCAACTCATTTTTGGTTTAGTTGATATTCTTCCTTTAATCAATAAATAATTCAATGAGATGGGGGAGAATTTAGGGGCAAGGTGGGCCTTATTTGTATTGTTCAACTCTGAATGATTTGAAAATCAATAGGCATTATAGATCAATACCTAAATAAAGACACACTATCCACATGGTCTCTCTGCATGCCCTTTAAATTTGACATGTGTTCTCTATACCCAAATACCCAAATACTAATTTTCTCCTGAATGTTTAGTTTAATGTCTAAAAAACTCTCTCCATGAGAGTTGATTTTCAGTTTTGATCTTAGTTGTAATACAACCTCATGTTTATGGAGTGTGTTGATCCCCTGTGAACTAGCAAGCATGGAGCTTTGGACACAAATAATGTAACTGTCTGTGCTGAATTAGTTATGTATTGTTCTGAAAGAAAGTCTTTTGAATGGGAAAGTTTCTATTGAAGACTGAAGACTTTTCATAACTGGGTTAGAAAAACTTCTAACTCACCTATTTATGGGCTATTGTTATTCCCTGCTGAAGCACAGGGGCCAAAGCCAGCCTTATAACTCCATGTGTGCAGCAGGTGTCCACATGCTTCCAGCACTGGCTAATTTTTGGCATCTAAAACACAAAGCTTTCTATTTTTGGACGGACCAAATAAAATCCTTTGTTATAACATGCATAGCCTATAGAAAAGGACACAGAAATTACTTCTCATTTAATAACGTTGGTAAAAATCTGTTAATATTTTTTTCCAACACAAGACTGGCTCAGAGCAGGTTTTAAAAATAGAGAGAGAACAGATAAGAGAAAAATAAAAGCGCTGTCTGAGAATCCCATTTCTAAAATAATAATTTTCAAATTTGTTGAAAAATGTGTGTGTCGTTGTGAAAAGAACACTGCATTAAGAATTCTAAGGGCTGAACTCAAGTAGAATCTGTGCTTTGTAACTTTGGCAGAAGTACTTATTCTTTCTCTGTCTATACTTTCTTGCACTAAAACTCAAGACTTTGAACTTTGTAAAATGTCATTGTAGCAAGAAAACAGCCCTAGACAATGGGTAAATGAATGAGAGTAGAAGTTTTATTAATAAAATTTTATCTACAAAAATCCACATCTGACTGTGTTCGGCCCATAGATTCATAGTATACTAACTCTGTGAACTAGATAATAGTTTCTGAACACAAATGAATATTGGAATTCTTGGGTGCATTATTATGCATAATGTGCATCATAATTTGTCAGTTATAAACAATAATCTTTGCTACACAAAGCATGAAGCACTTGCTTCACACATGCCTGTAACTGTAGTAACAAAATCCCGCTGGTCTTGCAGAACTATTTCATAGGTCTGTAGGCCAATTGTGACAGTTGATCTGAATCTCAGAGGTTGGGGCAGCTCTACTACTACTGTGTGTGTGTGGGGCGGGGGTCAGTTGGGAAATCTAAGATCCTTCTCTTCCACATGAACTTATTCCATGACTACAAACAAGCATCAGAACAGTTTTGTTTTCCCCTACATTAGTAGTAGAGACAACAGAGTTTGAGGAGACATATGTATGACTTCTTCATAATCCAGGTATGACATTGACTCAATGACAGTGTCATATTTGTCTACCTGGCATGGTCTAAAGCAAGTCACCTGGACTAGGACAAAGCCAAGGAGCATGAAATATAACCTACTTGCAATAAATGACAGCAAAAATGATGACAGCCACTTGACAATCTATCAGGCAGAGAGTTTCTTTCTAAATCACACTCCTGGGCCTGATTACCACAGACTGACTCAGCAGGACTATAGTACAGTTCAGAAATACATACGTGCTCAACAACCATCCCAGCACTCAGCTGGCACCAAGAACCATTCAGCTGTATACTTTCCATGACCACTTGTAGCTTCATTTCACTGGACTCTATGCAATGAAGAGTTTTTGTTGCTTTTAAAGTACTCTTTTTTTCTCAGAAAGCTTCTCTTATTTGATAGCCAGTCTCTGCAGTGGCTCTGTCATTCAGGGTCACAGAGCAGGTTGACCAGAGCCTTCATGTCAGTGCTGCTGTTGGCCCCCACATAGAGCTCTGACCTGCTTTTCTCTTACCCACTCCTCTACCTCCTCCATCGATCTCTCCAGCTGGGGCCAAATCATCAGCCACTCGTAGAGGGAAGTTGATGATAACTACCAGCAAGCACAGCTGAATTAAAACCTACTCATTTCGCACTGCAGTGGCTGGTAATCAAATCATACTACGTGCTTTATTAATTCATAATTACCCTTTATTCCTCATTTTCTTTTTTCTTTTACTCATAGGTCACTTAAAAATTCCTTGATTGCGCAACAGTGTGAACTAATCCTTCCCCCAAATTCCTTGCGCTTTCATTATGCAACTGCTAAACTCAGCATCTTGAGGGAGTTTCTCATAAATATTTAATGCTGCATTTTAAAATGTATATTTGGGGTGATTTTTCTTTTCTTCTTTGAAAGAAGCTTTTAATTGTGGCATAATGGTTGGCCCTGTCACCATCAATATCCCTGGGTCAATAGTATATTAACGGTTAGCAACATTAGGTCTCTGTTAAGTCGCCACTGTGGATGGGAGAGGTATGGGTGTATGGATAAGCGATTTTATGAAAGCTGATGTCAGCACATTATTGCCAGCCACGGAGTTATAATCAACATTTGTCTTGCTGAAGTCACATGAATTTATTTTAAAAGTCCATGCATTTAAATTGCAGCACATAATGAATGCAATACCAGAATTTGTTGGCTCGGTCAAGCCTACATGGAACACTCATGCAGGTTTACATCTATTGGGTAAGAAGAAAATGTGGTGAACAATCCAGATGTAGTTATTTATTGATACATTACATTTAGATAGAAGTTTTCTTTAACATACCAGGAAACTCCTTCAGATGCCTGTCTAATAACCTCTAGTATCACCTGGAGTAATTGTGCTTCAGCACCTGGATAGGTTAGAGAGAGGCTATGTGCTGTATTGATAAAATTTATGCGTGCAATAAGTTGAAAACGGTTCATATTGCTTTCAATGTTTATGTCATTTGACTGGGGGATAGTTCTAACTTAGAGAAAAGGAAGAAGCATGGTCCAAATTATTAGGAGTTATTTGAAAGAAGCAAATTATACAGGATTATATATACCGTATAATCCTTGACAAAGCAGTGTTTGAAGGATCCAGATAATTAATGTCTTTGCCTTTCTAGATCTTATAGTTTGTTGCAACTACTCCATCAGTGTAGCACACAGGCAGCTTAAATGATAAATAAACTGATTATTGTTGTATTCTAATTACAATTTATTTTCAAGAAGAGGTAGTATGATGCATCAATTAAAAGCCAAAGATTACTAAAGTCATATCTCTCCCTCCATTTATTTATTTATCCATCTAAAGGAATATATTTTTATTTTTATCATTTATTTATTTACTTATGGTTGACACAGCCCACCCTGAGGGTGGGGCTGGTGTGGCACGTGGTGCTGGGGACAAACCAAGGTCCCTGTGTGCTTGTCTAAGCTTGCTTAAACAGGGGCTTTAGACTGCTGAGCTATCTTGCTGGCCTGAAATGATTGTATTTTAAATAAAAATGTACAGAGGTAAGATAAAGGGATGAAGAAAGATAAATTATATTAGCACTAGTCAAGAATGAATGGAAGTAATCTAAATAATTAATTTTAGATAAGGTAGACCGGAGAATGAGGACAATTACCTAGGAGAAAGAAAGCCATTACATAATTAAGAACAAGTCAACGGCTCGCCAGATAGCTCAGTGGACTAAAGCGTCTGCTTAGGCAAAGTGCAGCAGTCAGGGATCAATTCCTGGTGTGCTGTGCCAGCCCCGCCGGCGGGGCGCACTGACACTGTGATTGAGACTGGGTGTGGTGGCGCTTGCTGGTAATCCCAGTGCTTGGGAGGCTGAAAACAGGAGGATCACTACAGTCCCATCTATGTAGTGAGATCATGAACACCCTGTAGACCCTGTGTCAAATGCATAATAAGTAAAAGAACAAGTCAATTCTGTAAGATGATATAAGGACCCTTAATATGTATGTACATATCATTACAGCATCAAAAGATGAGAGATGCAATATACGGAACTACAAGGAGCAATGACCAAATTTATTGTTGGAGGGTTCTACACCCTTCTACCAATGATTTATATACAGTAGACAGAGAAACTGGTAAAGATATAGTGAAACTGATCATTACCCTCGAACAACTTAATCCAGTAGACATTTAGAAGTTATTTTATCTGGATCTCATTGTAGAAGAATGCTATGATTTGTGTCTAGTTGTTCTGCCAAAGCCTCATAGTATCATGGAGCAGGGACTTCTAGAATTTGAGATTAACTCATGCACCACCAAGATTATGGGTTTTAGTGCTGCTGGGATTATGGGTATGAGTACTACAGCCAGCCTGGGGCAGATAGCCTGAATGTAACTTAAGAGAGACAGACCTGCTCTCTGTTGCCATTGTTGCTGCTACTCCTCCCTTTTCCTTTCTGCTCTTTGCCACCTCCATGAAAGTTTGCTTTTGTCATTGCCAGTGTGCCTTGGAGCCAGCTGAGTATGGACTGAAACCTTCAGTAACTGTAAGCTAAATAAATCTTTCCTTCCTTCATTTTGGGTGTTGGGTATTTGTCCCAGCAATGAGAGAAGAGTAACTGAGACAAAGGATAAGCACTTTTTCAGGTTTATAACAGACACTCACAGGCCAGCCTGATAGCTCAGTGGACTAAAATGCCTGCTTAGGCAGAGCACAGATGCTGGGGCTCCATCCCCTGCATGCCGTGCCAGCCCTAACCGCAGGGCACACTGAGATGGTGATTGAAACTGGACTTGGTGGTGCGTACCTGTAATCCCAGTGCTTTAGAGGTTGAAAACAGGAGAATCACTATGAGTTCAATCTACATAAGGAGACCCTGGAGACCTGGTAGACCCTGTTCTAAATACATTTAAAAAAAAGAAAAAAGAAGCATTCACAAAGATAGAATACCTTTGGGGCTGTAATACATTTTAACACATTTAAGGAAACAAAATCCCACAAAGTATGTTTTAATAAAAATGAAGTTTAATTAGAAATCAGTAAGAGACCTCTGGAAGATGCTAAAAAATTTAGAGATTAAACAACATAATTTTGAATAAGACATGGGTGAAAATAGAATGATCAGGGTATTTCAAATATTTTCACTAACTCAATATGAAAATATAATTTATCAAAATTTGTGAGATGAAGCAAAATATTGAATACAAGTGTTAGAGGAAGTATCTAAAATCAAGGAGGAGCTTAGACCACCAAGCTATCTCCCCAGCTGGAAATACCTGAAATCAAAGGAGGAAGTGAATGATTTTAGCACACGGGCTGTGCATTGCTGCTGTTTGATCTAAATGGTAATAAAGTTGACTCTAAAATTTTCCAACGCTCAGAATGGTGATGAATGCCTCTAATCCAAGCAGTTAGGAAGTTGAGGCAGAAGGATGGCTCTGAAGAGGAGACAAGCTTGGGGAAGAGCTACTTCAAGGCTGGCTTGAACTACATATCCAAGTGAAAGAAAAAGAAAGAAAGAAAGAAAGAAAGAAAGAAAGAAAGAAAGAAAGAAAGAAAGTCAGATTAATGAAAAGAAAATCTGCCAAGTTAGTTCTTGCTATACTACATTTATAACTCTTGGAAAAACCACTGATGCTTCTATCAAAAAAGAAAACAGCAAGATAAATTAGGCAAAATGAGTAGACCCTTACTATTAGAATTAAGTCCCTCAGCAAATATCTCATGGATGTTTGGCAGTAATACAACCCTTCAGGAGCTGGAGCGTGGCTCTTACCACTTTAGCTGGTCCTCTTCTGTACTTGTATCTAATTACAACTAATTGCCTTAAACTGGCCTTTCCTTTTGACCCCATTACAATCTGGTCTTTATGTAAGAACCAGAGTGACTTTCAAAAAAATCATCCACTTGGTTAGACTTCTTTTTCACTTCTTCTTTTCCACTGACTTTGTGATGAAGTAAAAGGTCTTAATGTGGTCTACATCCAAGTCCAAGCATGACCTAGTGCTTTCTTCTCTCCCCAAACTTAAGTCAGGCTCCCCCTTCCATACGTTTATGATTCTCCCAAAGCTTTGAATGTTTCTGTAGAGATGATGGATACTATTACAGACAGTCCCTGACTTTTGATCATGAAATTTAATATTTGTAATTTCAATATGGTAAGAAAGTGATGCACATTCAGTAGAAGTTATTCTTCCACCTTCAAACTGTTTCTCAGTTAGCACTGTGTCATTTCTCATATTGGGTAGCAGCAGAAAGATCCCCAGTCAGGCACATGATCCCCTAAATAAATAACCAGTGCTCAGCAGTGTACTGCATTATTAAGCTGAGCTGTTCATTGGGGGAGGTGTGTTAAGTACGTTTTCACTTACTCTATTTTCCATCTACAGTGAGTTTGTTGAGCTAATCTGCATCATGTCAGGAAGCATCTATATTCAGAAATTGAATTATACATGGAAAACCTACATCTAATCTGTGAGAGGTATATCTCTATTTTGTAACGTACATGAAGTAAAACTAATTATGCTGTAACTACAAGGTAACTAAACTTAAATCATGGTGTTGTGATTCTGCCACAGCAGAATTCTGCCTGGACTTGGGACATTTGGCTGAGCTTATTTTCAAAAATGGGATGCTCAGCCGAGGGTCTTGTCAATGACACAAAGCTCTGATGTGGTGACATCTGGACAAACGAAAGGCAGGACATATTAGCTACAAAGGAACACAGCTGAATTCATTTCCTTTGAGCACTGGGCGCCTGCTGTTCGCTGGAAGTCCTGGCCACACCCCTTCCTCTTCTGGAAGGTCCTCTCCTGCATTAGTGTCTAAGGCTGCCGGCACTACCTACCATGACTGTGCAAAACAACCAACATTTATTCTCTTGTAGGTTTGGAGGTCAGAGCTCTTAAATCCCTGGGTTAACATCTCCCTCTGTCACCTGATCTTAACTTTGAAGAGGTCAAGGAGTGAGACTTTTGTTTGTAATCATTGAATAAATGAACCGATAATGTGTTTTCTCATTTGCCATAAAATAGATGGTGGACTTGCTTAAGCAACTTAGATTTGTGACGAAGACACATTTGTGGTAACAGTTTTAAAAACTGGTTTGCAAGTTCCTGTAAGCGTTCTTGTAAAATAGGTTATGGGAAAGCACGACCTTGTGTTTTAAAGAAATGCTGCCTTTTGGTAAAAGGAGAAGAGGGAGCTAAACAAAAAGCTTATCAGCTTATGTTTGTTATAGAGTGTTTTCCCGTTTCGCACACCGTGCCTTTTTCTCAAAGCAACAGAAGCTATAATATCCGTATATGAACAATTCTCAATAATTATGTTTTGATTTTACTGAAGTCTATTTAACATACAATAATGTATATAAGTATTGATGTTCATTATTCTTATATTAATTAACAATTAAATACTTAACTGGATCTTCATTAAAACTACAAAATCAGAAAAGGGAGACAGTCTTTAATTTTTAACTACTGTTTAATGACTGTGAGCCATATTTATTCCCTATTTTAAAAATGATATACAGATAACCAAAATAGGAAAATAAAGTATAAAAACATTTCACTACCAGCAATCACTGATCTTGATTCCAAGGGTCCAGGCACTGCCCATGTCTTTTCTATGGCCGGCTTCTTACTCTTCCCAGACATAACTAAGGGGCACAGACAAAGCAGAGAGGTCTAAGAATGAAAGCTTGTCCCCCAGGTTCTTTGTCGCATCACACAGGCTCTCTCTTGCTAGATGAATAGATTAGCTCTGTCGATCTGCAGTCTCTTGTGGGTTGTTCACCCAAGGATGGATTAAATCACATAATACTACCAGTTTATGCCCCAGCTATTGTACAGTTAATGTGACTTTAAAAAAAATGTATTTGTTATAGGGTTTCACTACACAGCTTGGACTCATAGATATCCTCTTGTCTTCAGCTCCCCAGCACTGGGATTACAGGTGTGCACTACCACATCTGGACTCTGTGTTTGGCTCAGTGTACCTGGGGCTGAGCCAGCGTGGCATGTGGTGCCAGGGATCGAACCCAAGTCCCAGTGATTGCCTAAGCAGGCACTTAGTCCACTGAGCTATCTTGCCAGCCCTAATGTGACTTTTTAAAAATCTTTTTATTAATTTTATTGAGAAACAAATAGTAATGAAACAGTTTCAAAACAGGATAGTGACTTTTTAAGGGAGCAGAGATTCATAGTTTCATTTATTTTCAGGAAATTGGTTTAGTTATTGTGGATAATTCTTGAGCCATGGGTGTTCTGCTAAGGGTACTCTTCAGATGAAGTCAGTTTCTCTTATTAAATATTAGTGCAACTATCTGAGGGTCCAAATAACAAGATTCATAGGCTTATTGAGCTAAGCAGCTTTTTACTGCTGTGACAAAATGCTTAAGATAAATCAATTTAAAAGAGGGAAGACTTATTTGGTTCATGGTTTGAGATGTGTCAGTATGTGGTCTTGCTTTCGGGCCTCAGAGAAGCAGAAATATGAGGGAGGATCACTTCTCATGTCATGGCAGCAAGGAAGAAGGGAGAGGAAGCAAGTGAGAGAGAAAGGGAGTGAGAGAGAGACTGAAGGGGCCCTGGGCCATGTGCCTTGCAGGACGCACCCCCAGTGGTCTTCCCTATAGCCAGGCTGGTACTTCCCCAAAATGCCGCCAGCATTGAGCCCATTGCTGAATCAACCTATTGATGAGGTCTCAAACCCCATGAACCAGTCACTGCCCAAAGCCCCACCTCCATACCCTGCTGGACTTGGGATAAGGCTGTGAGCAAAAGAGCCTCAGAGGGACATTCCAGATCCAAGCCATGGCTCTCTTCTACCTTCTTCCTTTACCTTAGGAGTGTTTCTATAGTATAGGGAATGATTGGATCATTGGCCAGTGTCTTAAGATTCTTTTGTTATTTGATAATTTATCATAATTAGGCTAACTAATGTTGACAAATTACAAAGAGGAAAAGGACTATAGAGACTAAAGATTGATAAATTGAAGAAAAAATATAATGTAATAGGGATGATCCACAGTGCTTAATGGATCCTCAATATTTATACATTTATGTTAAAGTTAGGATGGTTTTGTATTTAATGTGTGCAACTAAAGTTGGATACTGTGGATTAATGTTACTATACAACTGATTTGTATAGTATTATTTTAGAATAATTTACCACAGGATTATAAAATGGATTGTTTTAGAGAATACATTTGAGGCATCTGATGTTTTGGAAACCTG
>NDGN011550410.1:0-15514 GCA_002564285.1 Tympanoctomys barrerae | reverse complement strand
AGAAGAAGAAGAAGAAGAAGAAGAAGAAGAAGAAGAAGAAGAAGAAGAATCTATTACCTTGTGAATTATGAGCTTGTTTTTTGATTTCTTTTTCAACATAACATCCACTATTTGGTTGTACCTAAGAGAAAGTAGATACTGGAGGAATTTTTTGCATGACCTTTCTGTTGAAGGTGTTTCCCAGTTTAAAAAGTATGTGCTAACTAGAACAAAAGCTAGAAATCAAGAATAAAGATTTGTAGAAAGCAGGAAGCAACTTCTCTACGTATTTGTACAAACTATAACCATTTGTTTGGATAATCCCTAAGCTTCACATGCATGCAGACTTTTCAAAGAGCCCAGGAGAAAGTTGATGGAGCTGTTTGTATTGTCACCATAAAATCCACTATGCTGAACTTTACCAAATCAGAGGTCTTAAGCAAGCACATCAGCCTTAGTACCACAACCTATGAAAAGCTGAGAAAAGACCATATGTCAGGACTAAGGATTTATCCTAAGACAGTTGTGCAATGTAAAATTAACTTTCACCATACCAATGTGCAAGTCATTAATCATTAAGGGGGGAGAGTCTACATCTTGGGAACATAACAGAATCTAGGGTGTCCAATATCCAACCCAACACAGCACGTGAGAAAAAGACCAGAGAATACATTGAATGACACACGCTTTAGGATGGTAGGTAAAGACTTTAAACTAGTTTTTATAATATCTTATCCATGTCTTAGAAGAAAATATGATAATAATGTGAAAACAGATGACAATCTAAGCAGGAAAAAAAAGGAAATAGAAAGTTTTATGACAGTATTAAAGTGAAAAATTCACAAAATGTCCTTAACATCAGATTGGAAGTGGCAGAGTAAAACATCAGTGAATTTAAATACAAAAATATAAATTATGTATTCTGAAAAATAGAAGACAGCAGTATATCAGTCCACCAATCACTCTTCAGTGCACTGTGGTATAATGTTAAGTAGTCTAATATGTATGTAATTGGAGTCCTACTAGGAGAGGAAAGAAAGAATGAGCCAAAAAATGCATGTGAAGAAACAGCAAAATTACTCCAAAATATGATGAATTCCATCAACCAGCACAGACTCAAAAATGCTCATAAATTTCAAAGCAAGAAATAGCAACATACATCTGAGCATATAACATACTCAAACTGATCAAAAGTACATATAGGGCTGGCAGGGGTCTAAAGTGCTTGCTTAGGCAAGCTTAGGCAGGTGCAGGGGACCATGGTTCAATCCCCAGCATCACATGCTGCGCCAGCCCCACCCTCAGGGCGGGCTGAGCTGGCTAGAGGACATATAAAGAAAAGTCTGAAAATTGCCACAGAAAATTTTCTCAGGGGCACAACGACATAAAAAAACCCAAAAAGTCAATAGCAAAGAGTATAAAAATAAATGCAATTGAAAGATTGAATAATAATTGAATTGAACCAGGCCAAGGATGAATGAGAAACAAGATACTACTTTTCATTTCCCATATATTTACTTTGTAGGTGAATACAATTATGTAGAACTTAAAAGCAATTGATGCGATCTCATAATGTTACTCAAAAAAGTGGTACTGAAAAAGCTGAGTGACTAGAGTTCAGCTTAGGAAGCTAAGGATCTAAGGACAAATCGCAACATCTTTGACCACATCTGTACAGCTAAAACCAAGCTGAAAATATGGCTTTTCATAGTTTGGAACTATAAAATAAAGGTTAAGTATAATATGAAATCTGGAATTTATCTATAGAATTAATTTATACTTTTAGATATTCTCAAATTGATTACTTTAATTTTAAAGCATATAAAATGATAGGAAACAAAACATTAATTAGTGATGAAAGGTGAACTCTTTTTTCTTAATCCCATTCTTCAAAGGGTGACTGCTAATATTCAGATACCATAATGTGTCAGACACTGTCATAAGGGCTTTGGCAGCATTAAACTATTTTATCCTTGTAACATCTCCATTTTACTTGAGACTAATAATAAACTTGCCTTGGACACACAGCAAGTAAGTACCAAAGCCAAGACTCCTACTCTAGCCATCTGGCTTCAGTCTCTTCACACCGAGTCACACAGCTATACAAACGTGTTAGGCTGTTAACCCTTCTGAGATCCACTAAATAGAAACACTCACTGCGGGTGAGGTGGGGTGGCGTGGGTATTCACTGACTGAGAGGATAGAAGGATTGCACGCATTAGACCCTGAATTTCTCCATTTTAATTACTAAGAGTCTTTGCCTAGTAGGGAAAAGCATCTAAAAATTGTCCTGGACATTTTGGTATTTGTTGAAATGGATGTGGTAAAACATAAATATAATGTTATCCAGTGATTTTTTTATAATTAAGTTTAATGGTACAATTTATTTTTTTTATTTTTCTTTTTTATGTATTTAGGATGGGCCCAGGGTTCGCAGGGTCTCACTAGGTAGATCAGACTCATAGTGATTCTCTTGTTTTCAACCTCCCAAGCGCTGGGATTACAGGTGTGCACCACCACGCCCAATCAGTGGGCCCTGGGGGTGGGGCTTGCACAGCACTGGTACACTTTAGATATGCATAATGATCACATTCACTGTACCTGTACATGGTATCTCTTCGTCCCTCTTTTCCCCTCCCTTCCTCTCTCTTCAACCCCACTTCCTCTCCTTATTTACAAAGCTTTTCCATTTTATCCTTTTCCTTTTCTCTTTAATTCCCCAATATTCAATGATTTTTGAGTGTGGAAAATTTTAGAGATCTAAAAGAATCATATAGTTTAGAAGTTCACCACTTACTTCTAGATTAACCAAACCATTTCCTTTGGCAAGATGATTTTCAGTCCAAGTGATGTGAAGAACAAAGGCTTCTGTAAATTAGCTAAATACAGATTATGATGGCGACTTAAATTTTTTCCAGAGTCTCTTTTTAGTAACTTTAAATGTCAGTGAAAATTTGAATTACAAAATCATACATTAATGCGGGAAGAAGCCCTAGCAGTGACCTAGCCCAGTGGTGGCGAGCCGCCAGAGCATGTGCTGCAGTGGGCTCTTTGTACCACTGAAAGCTCTAAAATGCTCCCTTCACTGCTTTCATGCATACAGTACAGAGAGGCATCTCCACCTGTGGGTCAGTGGGTCTGGGTTTTCATCCTACGTGTCAGGTCTGAGCTGCAAGACCGGGACAGGTTCCACTCCTGAGCATACCTCTTCACCTATGAATATGGAAATGGCAGGACTGTCCTACAGGGCAGGTGCCAGGATAAATGTGACAGAGTATGTGAAAGCACTGGACACAATACACGAACTCGACAAACTGAAGTCAGGTCTCTGCTACCCAAGGCCACATGTGAGATATGACCAAAATATCCAATGACATTTAAGCTTAAAAATTATTACAGTAAAATACACACTGCCATTAATATACAGTACCTCACACTCCTCCACCTTACTTCAAAGACACCCTCATTCCCACTTTCTGAGGTACTTCTAAAAGTTCTCTTTCAGTTTTTTAAAATATTTTATTTAAATTTTTTTAAAAAACCTTTTATTTATTTGGTATAGGGTCGTGTTATGCAGCTCGGACTCATAGTGATCCTCATGTCTCAGCACCCCCCAGCCCTGGGATTACAGGTGTGTGCCACCATGCCTGCTTTCAGTGGCTGGCATGGTGGCATGGCATGCGGTACTGGGGACTGAATCCAGATCCTTGTGCTTGCCAGGCAGCCGCTTAGACCGCTGCACTTTCTCTCTGGCCCGAAAACAGCTTACCTATCTTAGCAAATAAAGAGTATGGGGCAGGAGATTCACTCAGTAGGTAAAATACTGAATGATCAAAACAAATGTAATAATGCACAACATACAAGCAGACACCCTGCACCCACGCTGTGCCATGGGGGTTTCCTTACAATGCGTAAGTCAGCCATGGTGGCGAATACCTATAATAGCAGTCCCGGGGAAGCTGAGGCAGGAGGACCACAGCAAGTGCAGTGCCAGCCTGAACTTCACAGTGAGACCCTGCCTTAACAAAAAACAACAACAACAACAAAACAAAACAAAACACTAAAAAGATGTACAAACAAACAAAAATGCTGGGGGCAGAAAAGAGCCTAGCTCAGGGCAGGTGGGAAGGAAAACAGAACTTCTGTATTTTTCCTTTACCTTCAAAATGGTATGTAAAGTGATTTTTTAAAATAAAACACTATATTTGGATAAAAGCTCTTTCCTTCCTCTGGAATCTTTCAGCGTTCAGGTCCCAGGCAGTAGACTCAGTGAGAGCCCTGGATGACTCTCCCCTCTGAGTGGTCAAGGGTCCTAAAATTAACCGCAAGGAATCTGCGTTTGCACATTATCCTATTTCACTGCTAGTCTATTATTTATGATTTGGTAGAGTAATGGATCCTTTTTTCTTCCTTCTTCTGGTTGCCTGCCAGACTATGAATATAGAAAAAGAAAGAAGCTAAAACTCAGGGATCAGCCTATTCTAATACAAGTGGAGAGACTACATCAGCCTGGGCCTAGGACCATAAGCTTTTCTAGGACTCTAATATTGTATTAAATGCCAGCAAATAATCAAATTCAGAGCTGAAGTTTTAATGCCTAAGGAGTTCTAGTAAGACATCAAAGTATATTTGAAAAAATACATAAAAATTGGGTAAGACACTAGTGATAACCTGGGTAGGTTAGCCCCTCTGATATACAGAACCTATGAAATCAGGCTAACTGCACATGGCTCATTAAACTGAGAGGAATTTCAGTAAAAGTACCCATGGAAAATGAAAGAAAAAGAAAGAAATGATACTCATGTAGTGATAAATGAGAAAGTAGTTAAATATTTGCTACACATGGTCCTCCAGCAATATCTTTCAATGTATTCAGTAAATAAGTTTATTCAATTTTTATTTTATTCAATATTTTATTATTCAACATCTTATTTTGAAATTTATTCAACATTTTATTCAATTCAATTATTAAATTTATTAAGTTTATTCAGTTCCTCTCCTCACAGGGACACTAATTTGATTTTTGACTCAAAGATAAACTTCAAATAAAATCAACCTTCCTACAAGATCCTGTTCTGTGTATTAGGATACACTGATAGGACGAGTTCTACAAAGGTTGAATACAACAGTTTCTTGAGGTTTCCATTTCCTGGGAGAGTATTGGTGTAATATAGCACTGTATGATATCTATCATTTTTAGATTTCTGAATTATCTGCAAATTGCACAACAATCTCCATAAAACCAACATTCTGCTCTATAGTTACAAAGGTAAGTCCCTTGGTAAGTTTCAAAGGCTCACACAATCAGTTTTGTCAGATTACAAATGTCTGGTTTATGCTTGATCCCAGTTTAGTGTGGCTCGGCTGTCTCTTTGGAGCCAGCAACCTGAAAATATGGTTTCAACAACCTCAAGAAGTTCATGGCTGTATCATTCTGCCTTTCCACTTTTCCTTTACCTTGAACTCTTAATTTTTTGTAAGTTCTTATACAGTGAGACAAGTGAGGATTTGTATGTCAAACAAGAGCTGCAAATAATGCTTAGAGGGCAGAACAGAGAGAAACAGAAAAGAGAATCACTGAATAATGTTTTATTCCCTAATGCTCTTCTACCTGCTAACCAAGTAGAATAGAATGGACTCAGTGAATTAACGTCTTTTTTTTTTTTTTAATGCTGTGAGTTAGTATGTGGCAGACATGGGAAATAACCAGTATATGTTATCACTACCAAAATGGTCTCTAGTTAAAAAAAAAAAAACCTTTGAGAATTTATATAAGTTAAAGCAGCAACATTCACGAGTCCTCACTTTTTGATGAATGTACCTTACCACAATGAGACAAGAACAGAACCGTTAACTAGTTCTTGCTGCAGTTCTCCATATTTGAAACAAGGAACGCTCCTAACAGTGGAGTACAAGTGTGTGTAAGCTGAGGCCACTAAGCCCAGCAAGAAATACTTTCTTACATACTACTAGGAGTAAAAAATTGGTTCTCATTTGTCTTCAATGACTTTTGAAATTACCAAAGTGAAGAACTTCCCCTAAGTGTGGCTAAAACTTCACTACTTTGCTAGCTGTTTCATAATATCACAACCATAGAAACTCTAACCTTGAAAACTTACACTATGGATGTGCATTCTCTGGTCAAGTGGCTTATGGGGTTGGGGACACTAACTCAGAGAGCACAGGCAGAGAACAACTAATCAGGAAAGCAAAGCACACAGCAAAAGTGAAGCATTCTACACACTTCATGAAAGCCCTTTGGTGCTTGGGATAAGAGCTGCAATTTATTACTTCGATCATGAATAATGTTGACACTATCAAATATGGTGAACTTTTCAATTAAATAACAGTTATTTAGATTAGTACTCATATCAGAGGTATGAAAATAAGAAAACTGAATAGAAATGCTTGAGGCCTTACCTTAATGACTGTATGAAGGGAAGGTCCAATACGTACCCATACTTGCAATTTTTGTCACCATTTGGTAATAACTAATGAAGTAACACACACGAGCACACACAAGCATACTTATTCAGGAAAGGATAAATGATGAGTTATTGGCCATTTGGATATTCTGATTAAGATACTAGAGGTGCTCCAATAATTTAATATCCATTTGGCTATTATGTAGACAATAACAGCACTTTTGAGCTGATTTTTCAGTACACAGGGAAATTTTATTACTTTTTTAAGAAAATAAATTATTTTGGGATATATTACAAATTCTAGTAGAATGAAAATATACTAGAGTTCAAGTTATTGTATTTGTGACTTATCATGGATTATAAAGATTATAAGATTGAAGAAATTTGTACACACAGTGGAAAATTTCTACATGTCACCAACTCCTCTGGGCAACTATTTCTGTTTTCTTTCATTTACACGTATAGGCCAGGGGTAGCAAACCTCAGCACTATGCCACAGCAGGCTACTTGTATCACTGAAAGCTCTAAAAGGCTTGCCATCACTAGGGGCAGTCATTTAAATTTTCAATAGATACCAAGAATAAAGTAATAAGTGACACAGTTGTAGATAAAGTGTTCACTGAGAACAAGAAGATGTGTTACCAGCTACAATGGCTAATAACTATGTCAACTTGATTTGGACATGTGGTACCCAATACATGGCCAAGCACCCCTCTAGCTATGTCTACGGGGGAGATTCTGGGTAATACAATCACTTGAATAAGCAGACACACTGCCTTCCCTTCTGGTTGTGGGCCCACTGAACCAGGATAGGATGAAAAGGCTTAGAAAGAAAAGAGAACTTTTCCTGCCTTGCCACTTGATCTGGAGGGTATTTTACTTATTTGTTTTTCCAATTTTGTAGAATCTTATTGAAACACTGGATCTTCCTAAGACTCTGTATAGTTGAACTTCAAATGCAATTTACACCATGGACACAGACTGGAACCACCCATCTGACTCCCTGAAGACTTCCCAGACTCCATAATCATGAGAGGCATTTCCTTCCAAGTTTTCCTTACACAAGGGCATTAGCGTGCGTGTGTGTGTGCACACGTGTGTGTGTGTGTGTGTGTGCACATGTGTGCCCACACACCCATAAACCTTGTGTGACTCTCTGGAAGTTCCCTAATACAATAGATACTGGTGAGAACGAACACTAGGTAGTGACTGAGGTCAAGTGTGACTGCGCCCCCTTGTGGGAATGGACATCCTATACATCGGTGGCAACAAAAGAAAACTACACTTTTTGCCCTATAGTAAAAGAAAGTGTAGCATTGTGAGAGAAAATGAGGTCTAGTAATTGAACACAAGGATTCTAAAATAGCAACCCCTTAAATCAGTAACAATTATGTTCTTCACAACCTTGTAACTCTAAGCAAGTTATTTTACTATTAGAGCTTTAAAATGTAAAATATGAAAACTAATAGTTTATATACTTCACAGATGGAGTATGAGAACAGAAGAGTTTAAATCATGTTTCCATTGTCATGTGGTTAAGATTCTGGGCATGGCTTCCCCTTGGTGGTCGTGGCTCCATTCAAACACTGCTTCACTGAAGCTGACATTTTTCTAGAGTGAGATAACGTACTCTAATTTGAGTCTGCCTTTTTTCCTGGTATTTTTCAATATTTCAGAGGCTGTATAAGCCATAAACATATAACATTATGGCCAAAGTTACTACTACCTGTGTATGTCCCACTGTAAAAATTAATTACTTCATTTATAAGAAAAAGGGTTTAAAACTCATGTTTGAAACCAGGAGTATGTCACACAATCACCAATAAAATTCTTAAAAATATAAATGCTAGGACTTCACCCCTGTGCAATCACATCAGAGTCTAGATTGAGAAGGAATACTGTGAATATGAAGAATCATCATTCGTTAACTACATTATCATGATAAGCTATTAGATGATTTTATGCTTCATACTGTATGTAATATTTTGTATTTTTAATCATTTTTATGTAACAGCTAAAGTATTTCAGAGAAGTCTTAGTAATTTTTCTAATCAAGTTTTTAAAACTAAAGCAAAAGCAATAATTACTTTTCCCCCTTAATTAGATTCTTATATGGAATAAAGTCAACTGATTAGAACACAGAGGTCCAACAATTAGATTTCCCATCTCATCAGCAATTCCATTGTGGCTAGACTTGTCACTACAAAGACATCCGGGAATCTCTAAAAGATACCTTAGCTTCTTTTAACAAATCCCCACCAACCTCAACAAAAAGAACAATTAACCTTTAAAAAAATATGCCCAGACACTAAAAAATAAATGAGTTCATAATATGCACTAATAAAAACAAGGGGATACACATAAAAATCATACTCAGGCCACATCCCTGGTGCTAGCCCCCTTGGCACTGGGAACTGAAATGAAACGTGACAGCCTGCTTTGGGGGATATAACAGAAATGACATGGAGAGCTGCATTAAGCATAACAGGACTTGTGTTTTCTCCCAGTGAAAGTCAACAAGCAGGGCTCTTTCTTCTACAACTTACTTTGATTTCTTCATGTACAACCAGTAGACAACCCCAGCCACAAGGGCAGCGAGGAGGAGACCAACTACGATGCCCACGATTAGTTTTGCCTGGTCATTCACCTTCTCTCTGTTTTCATCTACAACAAAGAAGAAAAGTCCACGCCATTACAGACAGTGCTAAGGGTTTTACAAAAAGACAGTCTAGGTGCTACTTCAAATTAAAAATGACTATGGCTCACTATTATGATTAACATGCGAACTTGTGATTTTAAAGGATAAAATTTTAGCATTCCTGCTATCTTGTCTCATTTTGTACTTTTATTCAAGTCAAAATCGTGGGCTTCTAACCAATTACTTATATGACGACACTTCATAAATTTGGAGTCAAGGAAGGAAGTGGGCAGCATAGTACCTACCACTTATCTCGTCTGCCTCATCGTGTTCTGGAATACTTACTGAAATGAAAAATGTTAATATGAAATTAAAAACAAAATTTGTTGATATATGAAAGTCACCTTTACCATTATAGTATGATGTAATCACAGTCAGATAAAATGTCTATTCTATAGCTAAGGGTAAAAAAAAAAATCATACTTATTAGAGCATGAACTTCCCAAAATGCAAAATTGTTAATCTATTGTGGAAAATTTCGCAACTGATAAACTAATACTAATCTGAAATCCATACTAATTATCTTTTAAAATTCTTTCTTAGGAGAAACACAAAAGCTATGGTGCAGCACTTCTACTTTTCTTACATTTTCCTACCCCCATGCAGGAGAATTCTTAGCCTCCAGTGTTAGGGACTTACCACCAGAGATATTTTCCAAATGGGGTGGGGGTGGAGGTAAAATCTGGGGATGCCCTAGAGATTAAGTACAAACTGTATGTGAATTTTGCCAAAGCCCATCAGATAATTCTGATAGTGCCATGTTCTTGGTCCGATGTAAGAATCACTACTTAGTGATGGATGATTATGGCAATTTGATTCAGAGAAGTATAATTAAATTGGCTCAACAATGCCATACCCGAGGGTATAGAAGACCCCTTCAGGCAGCTCATCATCCCCTGGACGGTATAAAGGGGAAATAAAGGAGGACACATCTGCTCCTGCTTCTTTGGAGCGCCAGTCTTCAGCCTGACCATGGACATCATCTGACTTGTAGTGCAGACTCTCGCTTCTAGCACAGACCCGTCAGCCTTCCATTGCACACCCACTGGCCTCCTGATACAGCACACACAGTGAGCTCCAGATCTTCTGCTGGATCCTTTAGTCTCCTCTGTGAGACACCCTCTGCGCTCTTCCTTATCCAACTCTTTGGGAGGCCATTGTAAGCCAATCTTATAAACTGTTATATATTTATATATCTTGTATTATATCTGTTTTTCTAGTAAACACTGACTGATACAATATCCAACTGTAAAGCCATTCTCCAGAGTGTATGGGCCTGCACCAGAGCTGCCTACAGTGACGCGCAGACTCCCAGCATCATCCTCATACATGCTAAGGAATCACAGAAGATGTTCAGTGAATTTGAAAACAATTGTGTGTTGATCAAGGAAACCATTTCATGGTATAGAAAAACGAAGCAGCTCATTTGATGGGTTAGAGCAAAAAGAGCAACTTGTATTCAGGGAGGAAGGATAGGATCCCTTTCAAATCAATACTTGTTGAATTGCATTCTGAGAAGTCAATGCTCCTATCTTAGAGCTAAATTTGTTTAGCTCTTTTCCTCCGCCCATTCCTTGGGCCTTTATATTCAAGTCATAATCTGGTAGGGACCAGTATCTGTATGCAATTATTTTCTGCCAGCTCCCACTAATGCCTAGCTATTATATCCATCATCAGTTAATGCTACATGCAGGATTTCAACTGACAGAAGAATAAAATCGTGCAGGTGAGTTAAGAACCTGTCCAAAACTGAATCTCACTGTAGGCCAGTCCTCATTTAAAGCTGTCATACAATGGGGATAACAGCAGAATAGAAGATGGTGGACTTTTTCATACAATGTCATAAATGTTTCTAGAAAAACCTACTATTGTTGTATGTATGTTATCCTGATTTCAACACTTAGAGATTTTTCCATTTTTTCTGAGATAATTTCACTTGTCTGATTTGGGCTATGACTGAAATACAATATGAAAAAAGTCATTTCTGAAACTAAGCCTTATGAATTCTGAAATTAGTTTTGTTATTAATTTACTGACTGACATTAAGCTTGTGGTATTTCTGTATAAGGCAAGGATAAATACCACAAAGAATTGGAATGTAAAATAATGAGTTAACAATTTTTCAAATTTAAGATTTTTACAAAAACTTCAAAGCTAATTTTTGAATTATTTCTACTCTTGACAAAAAGATAGATTAGATAAGAATAACTTATTTCTTATTTTCTATTGCTCTTGGGAAATATTCCTGCATAGGACAAAGTCTCTGACCCATAAAACATGAAATGATGTCACTACCAAGACAAGAATAGTCTAAGAATGAAAACCAGGGAAAAAGGAAAAAAAATCTTATGATGATGATACCAAATGCAAAATAAATAAATAAAACTTACCATAATGCAGTACAGAAGATGGAATTGAAGATTTTAAACTAATGAAGAATAACTTCAACTTTCTTACTTTTTAACGCCAGAAATGAAATACTCACTAGCAGAGACATTCAAGGAGTTTACTGTTCTCTCCAGCTGGTTTTCTGCTGTGCAAGTTAAGGTAACATTCTCCTCAGGGGAGATGATAATTTTACTATAATACCTGCCGTTGATATATGGAGATTCCTCTGTCTGAAAGGAAAGCAGGAAGACAAATTTAGAATGGACACGCTTACAGTCAGGAAAAGAGCAGCAGAGGATGAGGAGGAAGGTGTGGCGCGCTGCTGTGCTGTCTGGTCAGCTGGGCACACCTACGATGTGTGTCATCTATGTTCACAGAGCCAACACTAACTGATATGACATGGGTATATGATGTAGACAAAGGCCACTCACGCGAAAGCCTACAGTAGGCAGGAAGCATTTAGTGAAGCCACGTGACATTACTGTGGATGTTCCTGTCGTGAGTTACAATAATCAATCATTTTTCTTTTTTAATGGATGCTTAGTTTTGATAAGATGACGTTTGTTTTTTAAAGTAGTTATTATCTACTTACCAGTGTTCATTCAGTGAGCTTTTAAATTTAATTGTGCGTGGATTTGGTCATTGCTCTTCACCACAGGGATTAAGTCCATTATCTTAAATCAGTATAGAGCATATAGATGCATAAGTTGTTCATCGCAAGTAAAAGTTTTCCTCTAAAATTTTCTGTGCAGAGTAGAATTTACCTAAGACACATTCTGCACCTAATTCTTTCTAACATAAGGAACAGCCCACTTTATTCTCATCCCCCAACATGAGCGAAGGAAACATGCACCTGCACTCTGTTCTCGGTCATTTTGCTCACATCGCGTGCTATTTTGTTCACTGCTTGCTTGTTTTCTAACCGAGCTCTAAGTGCCTTGAGGATAGGGCTGGGAGATCTTTTAATCCCAGTGGGCAGGGAAGAGGTAGAGACACTGTCTACCTACAAACCTACATAGTACATTCATCATCCATTTGAAGAGGGAACAAACAATACAGACAGTGGTGGGTGGGTACAGATGTAGAGCAGGAAAAACAAAATACTGCCTGGCAGGCCGGAGTCAACCCTTCTGGACAATGAGCAAGGACATTTTTATTTTAATTTTCTTTGTAAATTTACCTGATATTTTTCTACTTCTCTCTAGGGTTTTCCAGAGACTTTCTCACAGTTTTGGCTACTTTAATCTCATTTCTAGAAAGGCCCTTTAGATATTTATATTCCTTCATCAGATAATGTCTGTTGTGCTATTTCTGTGCTTCTACACCTGCTTTACCTAAAGGTTCTTCTCTGCTGTATTCATCAATTAATTGAACGAGGGAGCAAAATGAATACAGGAAAAAAGGAGCTTTTCTCCTCTTTTAGTGTTTGATGATAAAAACAATCTGAATATTGTTAGAAATTTAGGCCTTTATTATGAATCAAGAAAAACTACATTCCCATTGGCATGAGGGGCACTGTCCTCTCTGTCCTCCCTCTCACAGCATGGCTCCCGTATGGCTCCATCATACCTGACCAAATCCCAGGTTATTTGCTTCAAGTGCAACTACTCCTTTTGGTCTCGCTGTGCCTGTACTCAGGCGACTATATAGATATACATTCCCAAATCTACTTTGTGCTACCAAATTATTTCACATGAGCTGAACCAGTGGCTTAATTTCCCAAGACAGAAGAAAAGATTTTTACTTTAAAATTAATCTGCAACAGTTTGTTTTATATAGGTCTTTTCAAATTTTAAGTGGGTCCAAACCTGGGAAGAAGGCAGGACAGGAGATTCAAATAATCAAATTGTGTCTGGAGGCTGAGAGAATCTTAATGGGTTCTGCTAAGATGAGGAGACATGAATACTGCTGTAGACAAAACAGAATTAACAAGTATGGTGGTAATCCAAGGAGACTGGCAGTTTAATGGGATTACACTTCTGAGCCCAAGCCCATAATGATAGGAAAGATTTTATTTTGGGAGGAGGTTAAAGACAGTATTAATAGGAAATTACCAGCAGTGTTCACAAGTTTGTAGGTCTTTATTATTATTAAAACAACCCTATAAAGGGCACCAAGATAAAGGTTCAATTTATGCTCTCTTATCCAGAAGGCACAACCTGATGCTATGTGTTTCTTGCTTTATTCTGGCCCTCACTTTGGCACAGGCAAGTCATGCCATGTGTTACAAGTGGGAGCTGTGTTTGTTGTTAACCTCCAGTGCCCAGCTTTAAGAGGAAAACTCCCTTAATATACATCTATAAGCAAAATAATGGAGGCTACATATATTTGAATGTGTAAGTTTATAATGCAGAAAAGTACATAGTTTACTTTTTCAACCATCCGTTTTGTGAATTAATCAGTAAATGAGGCAACTCCCAATTTGAATTCTTATAAAAACAGATTCTGACCACAACATAAGGCTTCCTCTATTTTCTGTGGCCCTGAGATTTCAAATTTCTCTTTGAACCATATTTTTCCTTTATGAAAATTAAGAAGCTAGCAAGAGCTGTTTCAGAGTAAGCTATATATTTTATGTGGTAACAAACCAGCTTACACTGTGTCTAGATAAAATTCCATATTGAACTAAGGGCAGCATATAATAAGAAGATAAATACTTGCTTGGTTTATGACGCTTCCACTGCCAGTTATTGTCCACTGTATAGCTGGCTTTGGGAAACCTTCCACGTGGCAGATTATTGTTTTAGACAGTCCACTGGGGTCAGTTTTCTTTGTCATTTTGATTTGAGGTTTTCCTAAAATATTACAATTAAACTATGAGAATGAATTAAGGTCATCAAAGAGAGAAGATACCAAATTTTCAAAGAAAAATTTGAATCGGTGTCTAAGTATTTTACTACCTTCTACAATAAGAGTCAGTGACTCTCTTTTTTTTAGTCCTTCAACCTCCTGCAGAGCAGTTTCACAAACATAATTTCCAGCATCCTGATAATGAAGACTAGAAAATGATGGACTCGATCGGAGCCTGATGTTGTCCTGATGAAATAAAAAGGAAATTACCGCTGAAGGCACATATAGAGCATTAAGTATATTTATTACATAACAACCAAGCTGGAAACTGTTCCCCTAAATCTAATGAAAATACAAGCATTTTGTTCTTCAGTTCATATGCTTTTAAAGTAGAGTTCTTGCTTGCTTGCTTTCTCTCTTTCTTTCTTTTAATAATTTTAGAGTCAAACATGCCATAACTATATTTCAGATTCCTCTGTTATGGAACTGATAATTGGGAACATGTTCATAAAATTCTGAGACTCTGTTTCCTTTATTTGTGGAATTACATTTTTTTAACCATATTGTTGAGAATACTGAATTACATAAATATGCAATGTGTTAACATTAAGGATACAATTTAATTTTAGTAAATATAGGAATATCAGATATAGATTTGTGATACCTACTCAATGATAGGTACAAATGCCTAACAATAATTTTATCTGATATCATTATCAACGAAGGGGATTTATTACAGAACTACCGGGATTATAATTAGGATGGTTTTATTAAGAAATCATCTGATATCTATAAAAATACATAAAACATTTAATTTTAATCAACAACAGTGACTGTAACTGACACTCACACTTGTTTCTGTACAGTAAAGGTGTACCAAATACAACATGCTATGGGTATTCATACAATTATTTGCTTAGACCTTGTCTAACTTTGTGAGCATTAACTGCTGAAATGTATAATGTTAAATATGAACACTATGAAGTGACACTGTAGTTGTAACAAGAAGTTGTAACTAAAAGAGTGAAACATGAAATTGAACTCTAAATGTAAGAGAGCAATTAATAGAAACTGGGATTGAAAGAGATCAGAAAACAGACAATAAGACCATATAAAATAATTTATATTTTCATTAAGAACAAAACAAAATGGCAAATAAATTCATCTACAATTTTTCTTTTTTTTCAGAATTTTATTGATAAACAAATAGTAATTAGACAGTTTCAAATCAAAT
>NDGN011550408.1:1762-14245 GCA_002564285.1 Tympanoctomys barrerae | reverse complement strand
CCCCGCCCCCTGGTGGGCTGAGCTGGCCACACACACACACACACACACACATATAAATAAATATTTTTTTTAAAAAAAGAAAGCCACTCCTCTTGGGCAACAATGACAATCACATTTGTATCTGTTACCTGGTCTTAACACCTGAAATGTAGGTGATTCGCAAGAATAATAACAATTCAACTTTTACTATTGCTTAAAATAATGGCTTTTCAGTTAATTTGTTAGAAATAGACTTCCACTAATGAAATCACAGGTATTCAAGAAATGTGGACTGGCTCCGGTATTTTAGTAGCATTTTTCACTCTTGCTTGATGAGACTGTGAGACTCTCACAAGCCTGCTAGTTTGTTGCCTTCATCCTAGAGTTAGCCAGTGCCTACAGGAATTTCTATAAAGCAACAGGATCCTGCTTGAATCTAGTTCTGGCCATTGGGAATGACCCTTTGAAGTGATACTTAGAGTACTTGCAGAACACAAGCTAGAATTTCACTGAGCTTAAAGAACAGGTTTAGTTAAGCATATTTGGTTTGGCTATGACAGTATCTTTGTGCAGTTCCTATCACCATGTGTGACATGTAGACTTCTTTTCACTTGCAATAAATTTTAACCTCATTGCACTGGGGTCATGTGGAAGTAGCTGCCTTACTCACTTCAGACTTCAAATCTACTGTTTCTTAGGGTCTTATCAGAAAGAACCTAATAACTACATGGCAAATAAGGTCAGTTAGTAAGAGGCATAAAAGAAGGTACTTATATGTAATTCATTTCTCAGATCCTGATCCAGAGATCCTCTTGTTTCTCTTCCTAAGCCCAAGCCTATTGGCACATTGTTAGAATCCACACTCTTCCGTCTTTTGCTGCAAACTTGGCAAAAAGGATTGTCATTTTATCAGAGAAATTTTGCTCCTGATGGCTCCATTTGCTCCTTTTGGATCATCCTGTCCAGACAGTCCTACAGCTCTTTCCTTGTCACATTTTTCCTCACAGAGGTTTTAATGACAGCTGTAATCCTTGTGCCTTCCCTGATAACATAGCAATAGATTTAGGTTTCATATATTGCATTTGCCTTCTTCCTTATTCATGGCACAGTGGGCCAATGATTGGCCCAGTGATGAGCCAGCCCAGAGAAAACCTTGAAGCTGGCAAACTTTATATTGAAGGCCACAAGTGACCATATACACTCCCACACAGGTGTCTGGGCATTCATTTAACCCCATCCCAAACAGTTTACAAAGAAGGGTCTGGTCATTTTGTTCTCATGAGAGTATCACTTAATTGTAAATTTTTGAGCAGCAAAGACAGGAAAACATGAGCAAAGTTTCAGATGCCCACATTTAACAAATGTTTGCTAAGAAGCCATTACCCCTCAATCACTATGCAGGATGCAGTAGGAGCATACGTATCTATATCCTGCCCTCAGGAGTGGACATCAGAGACATGGTGGCCTTTCTTCATAGGCATTCTATGAAGAATCCTGTTGAATTTTAGAACAAAGAAACAGAGGCTATTGCTCACCAAAGCTAGCACCCATGTCTGGGCTAAAGGAATTTCTTAAATAAACCTACTTAATCTAAATTCCAGGAAAATAGCACATTTGGATCTATGTGTCAGAGCTACTTCTAACTTAACCTTCCTCCTAAGCCACTGCTGGGGAAGGACAGTATACCAAAGAAAGAGATTCTTTCGATTCTAATTTTGCTCCCTAAAGTCCTATTTGCAGGACGCTGCCCCAATGGGCAGAGAGCAGGCCTGCTGTGTTGATGAATCCATTTCTCCCACAGTCAGCCGGCAGCGACCCAGCTGGAAGGCTCCAGCTCCATAGCTGATTGCAGTTAAGTGCTAATCCAAAGTCTCCCAGGAATTGGCACCTCCTTGAACCTGACTCATGTTTGATTACAGAAACCAAAAATAGGTAAGCAACCATGGAGCTCCAGGTAGGAAGCACTGCGGTTAGAAGACACCTGCTTCAGCCAGGAGTAGGAGGCTGAGTTTTAAGATAAATGAGTTCTGACATCCACTCATCACAGTCTCTCTCTCTCTCTCTCTCTCTCTCTCTCTCTCTCTCTCTCTGTGTGTGTGTGTGTGTGTGTGTGTAGGTGTGGAGGGGTTTGGCAAATGCACAAAGGAAATGTAGATATACCCACACTCTTCATAGCATTTGATGATTGTCAAGAAATAAAACAGTTTTCAATTCTTTTCTTTTAAAATTTGAACATAAGATATCATTATAGTAAGAATTTGCATGCACTTTTTTGGAAATACACATAGGTTTCACAAAAACTCCATAGCTTCAAATGATCTTTAAGTACTAAGTTCCTGGCTTCTGTCCCTGCGTTCATCAGGTAGGCTGGTTCTTATACCAGGATAGCTCTTTCTTCACCTGATTCTTTCATTTCTCAGTGTATATAAAATCATTACTTTATGGGAGCCACTCGTGGTCCCCTCTTCATCATTTGCTGGGACTTGAAATTAAAATATTATCTGCAGAATCCCCCAAGTGCCTGGCTTCCTTGTGACTGCTTTTGACTTCTCTTCTCTTCCTTTCTATCTTCTTCTCCATCTGGTCCCTGAAATAATGGAGTCCTGTGGAGAGTCGAGGATCTGAGGTAGACAGATTGGAGTCACAACTGTTTGTCTCCTAGTTTGGCAATTGAAAGAGCTTATCTAATTTCACTCAGCTTCAAAGCCTTCATCTGAAAAGTAATGTATTACTTACCAGTTGCTTTGAAGTCTACAACAGATAAAAAGCCTTTAAGGGAAATACTTGGCCCACAGTTACTATAAGCTATTTACCTTACCTGTACCTACCATCCCCCATCTATTTATACTCTTCCATTCTGTGAAACAGACACCTGTTATTTTAGGAAATTCCTACATCTCAGAAAGCTTGTACTCTTGACCCTAAATTAAGACTCTCTCCTCTGAAAACTTTTAAGTAGGTAAGAAGAATCTATACACCATATAGATGTATAGTTGGCCTCCTTCATCTATAACAAAAATATACTTCAAAAAACATGCTCATCATTTACTGTCCTTTTTATGGCCCTAAGCAAATTATCTGACCTCTCTGCCCCCAGTTTTTAGCAACATACTTATGAGAAGATGAAATGAATCAACATATATAAAGTATTCAAAATATTTCTTCTCTCATAGTAAACATTCAAGACACGTAAATTATTGACATGAGTAGTAGTAGTGATAGTGTTTGTTGAATGGTGGATAATTTCCAATCAGATGAACGTCCTGTTTCTTGTGCTCTTTGTTAATTTCCATGGTCTATCTGCTTCTTCTTATGTCACTGTACACAGGAGGGTCCAAATACTGGGAAGTCACAGTGTGTAAACTTTTTGTCTCAAAGTTGAAACAATTAGATTTGAGTACATACTCTGCCACTACACAGTTGCATGACCCTGGTGAAGTGTGGCATTGCCTTTTGTGTGGAGGATCAGGGCTGGATTGCTGACTCACACCTGAGGATTGACCACCTCCCGGTGGGTTGACTACTTCATTAACTACAGCGTGAAGGGAGACCTTTACAGAGCTCGGAGCATCTACCTCTTCTCTAGTGCTTTACACTTGGCTTCCTTCCTTGAACCTGACCCTGGAAAAGAAATTCAGAACATTTTAATTTATGGCCCAAACAAAAGATACTCTTAATTAAAATTTAGAAGTGAGCTCTGCAATGTCTGGAAGTAAGCCCAGAAGAAAAGAGAGATTGTAATATAACTGTATAGACCAAGTAAACCTGTAAAAGTTTAAAAAATGGTTGAAGAGAAATCTATGTGTATTTATGTAAATCAAGATAAGGTCATTTGAGGGCAAGAAAGACAAAGATAAACTGACTTGGACATACAGCCTCAGCTAAGCTTAAAGTCCATAAAACTTTAAGTGGTACAGGAAACACACACTCAAAGAATTGTACTCCTACTTTGTTGGGTTTTCTCTGGATGGGAACTTATTGCTAACTGCCAAGATGCATCTGTTTCTTATAGTGTATCTCACTAAAGCTATTGAAAACATTCTACAATTGCTGTCATGACCTTACTCTTCACGATCCTATTCATATATTTTCCTTAGAGATCCTTCTGAGAGGAGCTGCTCTGGCCTGAAATAGAACTTAAGCATCGCTGAGTACTTGGCCAAATTCCATCTCAGTAATGCCTCAACATCACCTCTAGCAACGTCTTTCCTCTCTTTGAACAAAGGATGCCTCTTTCCCAAGAGACTTTCCTCTCCTTACTGCCTTCTGTCTCAATGCAGCACCTTAGTGATGAAATGGCATCTGCTGGCCAAAAGATACACACTGAGAAAGAAAAAAAGGACAACAGAATCCAAGCAGCCACAAAACCACAAATAGGCCTTGAGACCAGAAGGAAGGATGACAAGAATACCATCCCAGGCACAGAATGATCTCCAAGGCATTGTGATGGAAAGCAGGAGGTCAGACCCTACAGGGGCTCTGCTGGGTACAGCTGACTGTAAGAAACACTATAAGGAAGGAGTTTACACACCACTGACAAAATTTTGCCAAAATCTGCAGAGCAGAACAGCAAGATCGTTTTATTTTATGGTTATGTAAAACTGAACGTCACTCAAATTTAGCAAAGATCTTTGCTTAAATGTTGTTTAAGAACAACCAATGATTGGTTGTAAATACATATCAGCATGTGGCTTTTTATTATGTGAGAGAAGTTGTGCTTTGCACTAAGCACTTAATTTCTTTAGTACAACTCAGAAGAACTAATGATTATGGGCTGAAATGCATCCCAATGGCATGGAAAGCATAAAGAGAAGACCATAGAAGTCAAAAGAGGTATGGACATCTTTAGAGTGCTCATTTTTTTTAAATACCTGAAGAAAATTACATGAGTCAAAGAGCTTTCAAGGGTTAAATATATTAACAGACTTTATAGCTATAAACCATTACACAAGATGCTCTTTCCATCATGTGTATCATGTGTTTATCCATCCCTATGTGTGTGCCTGTGTGTGTGCTTTTGTTGTTATATGACGTACTGTTTTGATTTACATGAAAGTCGTAAGCTTGACTCCATCATTTATCTTAAGGGATACACGCTGTGCTATAGTAACTTTGAATGTTACTTATTAGCATAAGTTATATTGGCCAAGTCAACAGCCACTTTTCTGCAAAGATGACTGTATCATTTTACTTTGGGCCAAACTGTGAGGTTCTTGTATTAGAACAGGGTCAAACCATTGGAGGCTACAATGCCTTCAACAAGTTACTGTGTGCTTTTCTGCTGGCCATGTTCTTGGATGCTATACCCTTGACACCAGTGATTAATGCAGCCCTTGGCTCATGGTCTAGACTAGGCCAATGAGGGTTGTATCTGAAATATTTAAGTACAATTATTAGGCTTATTTCTCTGGCTTTCAAGAGGTTATAAGCCTGAAATGGTTGATGACTTCCATAAAATGAAAGAAGTATTTCAAAATGAAGCCAATATACAGAAAGGAAGCCAGCCATATTTTCATGCCAATATCTGAGCCTTTGGATCCAATTATTCCTGAAGTCAGATGCATGGCTGTTATATTCCAGATCTATATAAGACAATAATTCTTTCAAATTCTAAGTGAATTTGGAACTGAATCCCTGCTCCTTGCATCCAATACCAATATTACATGGATTAAAACTGCAGATCTCCATCAATTTTGCTACTGCTGCCACCCTACCAATTTGTTCTCTTACCCCAAATTCAAGGATCATCTGACCTGCAGGGTAGTAATGTTTGCATTGTCTTAAAGGTCTGAGCCAAGAATTTAGGGCTCTAAAAGCTCAAAATTATCCCTACCCACTCTCAAAGAGATGAGCCTATTAGAAACTCAATGCTTTCTTTAGACAGAGTGAGAAGTACAAGGTGGTATATACCAGCTTAGGCCCTTGAAGTTATCCTATAGTCACTCATTTCTATTGACTATGGCTTATGGGTTATCATAGTGCTTACTATATGGCTTATCATATGTTCTTATACTAAAGAAAGAAAGTTCCTATTTTCCCCAATGCTATAAAAATCCTAAAAATTCTTTACCCCAATCTTGATAATTTTGAATTTTCTATAAAGAAGATTCCTGGGACCAGGCTAGAGATCCAGAACCTTAGTACTAGGGCTGGGTATACAGCTCAGCAGCATACGCACCCACCTGTCAAGTGCAAGGTCTAGAGTTCAACTACCTATACCACAAAAAAGAACCCTGGTACAAAATGTAAACATTATGTACTCTGCATATGCACAAAAATAATACACAGTAAAAGAATCAGGAGATGGTTGAGGGGAGAGGGCGACAAGGGAAAAGGGATGAAAAAAAAGAATCAAGATGTATTATATCTCAAATTCCCTAAACATTCTGTACTAAAAATATATACTAAAAAGTATACATAGCTGCATGTATTGTAGTGAGAAGAGAGAGCCTTTACTACATTTATTTATGCTGCTAACAAATGTTTAAAAGAGTTATCTAAGGCCCTATCCTGATACAATGACATTTTAATCCCTCTGCAATATCAAATCATAGTTCATCAACTCAAAAAGTCTCAGAATAGGAAGCAGCTCCCTTAAATATGGTTGGGAAGGTGGCTATGTGTTATCCCAGCAGCGTCACATCCCTGCCATACTTAATCAAGAAGACATATTCGGGCTAATTTATGTTACAGAAATCTCACTGGTATAGATCTTACTGGAATCAATTATTTGGAGAAACAAAAATAGCTTTTTTCCCCCTAAATCAATAAGAATTCTCAGGAGTAGTACTGAATTTAGAAAACATAAACTATGTTTTGAATACAAATTAAACTCTTTGACTCTAGACTATGGAATATTATTAATCTGGTGCATATGTGTATGCAAAATGCATTAAGAATAACCAACATCTGAAATCTACTTACATTTACTTATGCATATTTATTTTTGAGTCGGCATCAATATCTGCCATGTTTTTTCTCTACCAGTAAGGAATAAATGCATAAGTTCTTGCCTGCAGTCATATCTTCATATTCCAATTGTTTTGCTTATCTCAATCAAACATTATGTTGTTAAAAGTCAATATTTAAATAAAAGCAATTTTCTGTATTATAATATGAGTGATCCAATTCCACTGTTTAAGTGTTCAAATTAGTTTGACAATTATCCTAGTTAGTTCAGCTTTTAAGATTATGGAATAGTCTTCTGAGTGACTGGCTAATAAACGACATTGAGTCCATTTCTAAAAACATTGTACATGTTGAGCACATCTCATTCAGTCCCAAATATAAAATGCATTTTACAAGTAAGAGGGAAATAAAATGATGATTTAGGAACTAAAATAGCCAAGCAAAGAGACTAAGTATGCTTGGGGTTGGTACAAGACTGCAGCAACCAGAATTTGCATGGTAAATCTGGACAGCACTAAACTCAATTCTGGTGGATTTCAGGAAAGATGGGGAAGACACATGGGAGTGAAAGAGCAAAGAAACACTGAATATAAACAAAACCATGTGATTTTCACTGTATACCAAATTTATAGCAGAACTATAAAGAACTATACATTAATATCAATAATATTTGAATATTGTATATACTCATAGACTGTATCCTAAAAACAAAAAGGATGGTAAAGACACAAGTAAATTTAATTTGCTTATTGTTGATTATGGTCTGGAATTAGAATTATGAAATTATTTTGTGTATATTGCAAAACAGAACAAATGTCTTAAATCCACAAATGTTTTGGAGAACCAGAATTCCAAACATAGGAAGAATAAAACAGACAAAGACATAAGGTGAAACAAAATATATTATATTAAGACTTGTATTGTTAAAATTGTAAATGGAGCTGACTGCTATATAACTATGTACATATTTGTTGGGACAGCTGTCCCATATTTTGTATATTGGAACAAAGATTTCTATAAATTAACTAAAAGTGAACATTCTAAATTAAGTCCCGCTTCTAAGTCATATGGCTTCTGTCTTGGAAATTTTACCAATTGCAGGCATCAGGATGCTTAGGAAAGAAGAGAAAAAAAGATATTGTGTTACTTGGGTCTTGTGACTTCTAATCATCAATATAGTTTGTTTGCTTTCTTTGATAGCAGTAGAAAGATCTCATTTTCATGACATACTACTCTTGAGACCTTATTTTATTTTATTTTATTTTATTGCGGAACTGGGGATTGAACTCAGGCCCTTGCGCTTGCTCGGCAAGCACTTATTCTACTAAGCCATCTCCCCAGCCCCTTGAGACTTTATTTTAAAGATACTTTTCATTAAAGATTCTCTTGAGTTGTTTGATTAGGAGGTGGGAGGCTAAGATGCTCATGTCCTGGCTCTTCAGTGAACTCCACTGTGTCACCTTGACAACTCACTTAACCTCTCTGTGCTTCAGTCTCCATGTCTTGTAAAATGGGAGTAATACCTACCTCACAGAGTGGTTGTGGGGATTACTTAGGAATGATGTCTGTAAAGCACTTAAGGCTCTTAAAAAAGGTCTTATATAAATATAAAATAATATCTATGAAAGTTAGTTTATTTGTGAAAAAAATTTTAAAAAGATATGTATTGTGTCAATATTTATTTATAATGTATTTTTTTAGTTGTGTCCATGTGAAGGATTTAAAGTAATGAAATTCTGATTACAAAAAAGCATGACTAATAGCCATAGCTCAATGTCCAAATTCTATTCTCCATGCATAGAATTTCTGAGGGTGGGGTGGAGGAGGTGATTCCAGATATAAAGCAAAGTATACAAGACCTCATATTATGCCAAAATGCAAAGAAGAATTCCAAAGGCTATAGGGGCATAGGAAAAGGATGGAAGCTACTTTCCACAGGCCAGATTTAAAATATACCAGTGAGCTACAACTGAGTAAAAGATTTCATTAAGGAGAGGAAAAGGTTTGGGGGAGGCTCATATGAACATAATAATAATACCAATCCTCATACATGATGTAGTAGAAGGAATATCATTTTCAAAATCTACTTTCTACCAATACCAATGTAACTGAGTCAAGTAAAAAGTATCCCAGGATGTTAAAATCATTTGGTGTAAATTTAGAGAGACTCTGGTTAGCCTCTAAAGGGCCACATTATAGTTGGGGGTGAAATAAAGAACATTAGTTTCCATGGCTAGATGAGCAGCCGGCATTTATGCATCCTGATCTGGAACAATGAAAATGGAGGAGCGTCTTGGCAGTACTTCTACGCCCCGTGTTATCTTGCACCTACTTATGCGAGTATCAGAAAAGTAAGATTAGGGCATGAAACAATAAAACTGGTTTAGATTCTTGAAAAAAGATCTTGGCAGGGGCATTGGGTTGAAAGTAATATGTGTAGAATAAAGAAACTTAGAAACGTGTAATTCTTGGTTGTATCTTCATTAAAAAATAAAAGGAAGATATAACTATGAAGAAAATTGTAGAAGAGTTGACAAATTTTTCAAGTGAAAAATAGCACTTTGATTTCTTAGTGATAATGTTACTGGGATTAGTTAGGAAAATAACTTTGTTCATAGGTTAAATGAGTTCAGATATTTATGTGAGGGAATATTTAGGTATTTACTTAAGTGGAGGAGATAAAGTTAAAGTATTGCAGTTCCTGTCGTATTTAATTGTTCCACAAAAATAAAAATGGAAAGAGAGAAGAACCAAAAAAAGTTGACAAAGTACTAACAATTGGGAAGCTAGCTGAAATATACAAGGGTGTTTGTTCTTTTAAATTGCCTGTAGCTTTGACATTTTTCAAAATAAAAAGAAATAAAACCCAATTCTTCACCTTGTGCAGTCATAGTTCAGCTGAACTATAAAACACAATGTGCCAGCACCCTTCCTGAGTCTCTTAAGTGGATTTTGTGGTAGCTCCTTAATTGGCCAAAGTTGTTTTAATAAATCTGTAAGATTTTTTCTGATTAAATTACAGGGAAAAGTCAAATAAAGTAAAGATCACATTAATGATCAAAGGAGTGGGGGAATCTGTCAAAATGTTATTTCATTTTATAACTCAGTTGTGTCACTTTGTTATTTTTAATCCCAGATAGAGAAATTTAAATTTGTTTTAAAAGAATGTGTGAAGCAAATCCCAGTAGAGTTCGTTCTTACCAATTTATATGTCTGGTAAAGTCATATTTTGTTAGGTTTAAATGTGTTTTAATTTTTTCAGCAAAGAATGAAAAAGTCCCATTAAAAATTAGATGGAACACTGGCAGATTGTGTCGGGTTTATTTATTTATCTATTTTTACATTTATGTGCTAATTCGCACTTCTTGATTACTCTTATGGAAATTAAAGGAGAGAAGTGTAAAAATGGCTTCCAGAACATTCTCATTTGAAAAAAACAAAAGTGCCCAGAAGCAACTGTGTGACCATCATTTTAGTTTTTATGCTTTATTTCTGTGATGGGGAGAGCCAACAAGGGATAAAGCATGTAATTAGAAGAGGAAAAAAAAACCCTCTTATTTAGCTGGAACTAAATATTTTACCTACTGGAAGTTGCTTGCAACGACTTTTCTTTTTAAATGTATATATTTTCAGTGCACGTGGTTTACAATCATCTTGGGGAGTGGCCTACGTACATAATATAGCTTGTTTCTCCTTTTAATCCTTTCCCTTTTCCTCCCAATTTCCCTATCTCTAATTTCATTCTTGTTGATATTATTAATCCAAGCTTCTGTTTATGGTATATAATATTTATATAATTTGAAGTTATTAAGTTCCTGTATATGGCATGTTATTCTACTTATTTCCCTTTCTCTTACCCCTCACTTCTTGGCTTTCATCCCTCAAACCCCTTCCCATTTGCAAGAGATCCATCATTCCCTTGTTTCCGCCTATCTATCCTTTTTTTATATACTTTGCCTTACTCAAATGAAAAATACCATACCATATAATATATAAACTTGAGTGACTGGTTTATTTCACTTAATATTAAATTTCCTGGTATATGCTGTTTCCTAAAATGTTTCTATCCTTCCTTATAGTCAAGTAATATTCAATGTGTATAGACATGACATTTTCTTTATCCAGGCATCTGTTGATGTGTGTATATGGGATGCTTCCAGGATTTACCTATTATGGATTGTGCTGCTATAAACATTGATATGCATGTGTTGGAGTACTTTGATGTCTAAAGGTCTCGGGAGAAAATACCCAGAAGGGAGATAGCAAGGTCCTATGGAACTTCTAATTTTACTTCTTTGAGAAATCTCCATACTGATTTCCATAATGCTTGTACTAATTTACATTCTCATTAACAATGTAAGAGGGTTCCACTTTAACCACAGAATTTTTTATGTTTTTGATTTGTTGATGATAATGGTTCTTTCTGGCATAAGATAAAATCTTAACATTGTTTCAATTTGTGTTTCTCTAATGGCCAGGGCTGTTGAACATTGTTTTTCTATACTTGTTGGCCATTTGTACTTCTTTATCTATAAAATGTCTATTCATTTCACCATCCCATTTCTTGATTGGGTCTTTTTTGTGTGTGGTATAACTTTTGTTGTTCTTCTTATTCATATATTCTAGATACTAGTCTTTTGCCTGAGAAAAAAACTAGAAATTTTTTTCCTATTCTATTAGTTGTTACTTCACTTTACAAATGAATGTCCTTGTGGTACAGAAGCTTTTTTATTTGATATAATCCTATTTGTTGATATCTACTGTTTTTTCTTGTCCAATTGTGGTTCTGTTTAGAAAATCCTTTCCAGTAACTATGACCTCAAGTATTTCACCTATTTTATGCTTCTGTTGGTTCATTGTTTCAGTTTTAATGTTTAGATCTTTGATCTTTTATATTATAATTTAGTAAATGGTGAAAATGTCAGTCTAGTTTCAATTTTCTGCAAACAGAGACCCAGTTTTCCTAGCACCACTTGTTGCATAAGCTATCCTTTTTCCAAGGCATGCTTTTGGCCTTTTTGTCAAAGATCAAATAGCTGAATATGTGTGGTGTTATTTCTGTGTACTCTCTCCTGTTCCTCTTGTTCACATGTCTGTTTTGGCTCCAGTACCACACTGTGTGTACCACTGTTGCAGTGTAGTATAGTTTGAAGTCAGGTATTGATCCTACTGTGCTTTTGTTATCCTGGATTGATTTTGCTTTTCTGGATCTCTTTTGTTTCCATGTGAATTTTAGAATTACTTTCTCTAGATCTAAAAATTATGGCATAAATATTGTGATTGCGACTGCACTGAATCAGAATAACAATTTTGTGAATATGGTTGTTGTATGACAACATTGGTTCTACCCATCCAGGAGCAGGGGACATCTTTCCATTTTTGATGTGCTCTTCAATCTCCTTTTTTAGAGCAGCTTAGTTTTCTTTGTAAGGTCTTTCACTTCCTTGGTTAGATTAACTCTTACAAATTTTAGTTTTCTTAGCACTATTGCAAGTGATATTTTTTCTTTTCTTTTCTTTTCTTTTCTTTTTCTTTGCTCAGAATGCCTTCAGGGCAGGTTTGGCTGGCTTGAGTTGTGGGGATCGAACCACAGCA
>NDGN011550400.1:5837-15848 GCA_002564285.1 Tympanoctomys barrerae | reverse complement strand
CTGTTCAGGATCCCGCGGCCTGGGTCGTCTCACTCACTCGCCGGGCCCGAGCTCTGGGTCTCTGTCCCTGATAAATTTTATAGGTTCAGACCCTCAGAAAGCACTAGATAAGTAATTGTGTGGGAAGCTGATGGCCATCTTTTGCTGACAAATGTTGACATAGGGATTTGCTAAACGCCTAAAATTTCTAACCAACTTTAAATATCACAAAAATGGTAGAGTTATCCATTCATGCTATTTATAAAAGATGAAGAAAACTTTCTAATTTCCCACTTGAGGTTCAAATTTTCAAATCTGCTTTAATCAAAATAAAGAAATATGAAATTTTATATTTTAAAAATATTCTTGTAACTGTGATATTTCCAGGGAATGTTAAAACCATATTATTCCTAGGCTCAAAAATGATTTTTAAAAATATTTTTGATACTTTTATAGAGAATATTTAAAATTAGTTTAGACTTAAGAATTTTGTCTACAAATATTTGCCCTAACTTTTACTTAGATTATTGTTATTTATAAAGTTTCAAGCTCTATATTGAAACTTTACCTTCAAAGGTACTGGAAGCTCACGCTTAAAAAATGTGTGTTGTGAGGTCACAGAGGCCACCAAAGACCAGCAGGAGAAGGCAGATCTCACTGACAGGACATCAATTACCTACCCCCTGGGCACGGGCTCAGAAAGACACAGCTTAAAATCATTACAGAGATAGCATTAGGACAATTAAACAAATTACTCAGAATCAAAAGTACTTAAAATCTATTCCTAACCTGCATAAAAGGTACCAGAGGACAACCTCAGAAATTGAGGTAAATTATAGAAAAGTGTTACAACATGAGTAAGCATTCAACTGTTTTCCTCTTGCAATTTAGAATTTTTCATGCACTGCAGAATAATCAGTCCTTGGGTATTTTAGCAGTGCAAATGCACTAAGGAAGACCTTACACTATTTCAGTTACACACTTACTCTCCAAGCAGCTTGTGTATACAGGTAGTAAGCGAAGCTTAAAGTTTCTGATTATTCCTTATCATTACTAAATTTTGTTTTGTTTTGTTTTGGCATGTGCTTACTTTGTATTTTTTAAATAATGGAGTATTAAATTTTAAGGGAATAATGTCATTAGTATTACATTCTTGAGTCCAGAAAATCCTTAAGATAATACTGAGATAAATTAATTAAATCCTTTCCACTCAAAACAAACATCTATGGAATACAGAAAGGACTGGAATAACATGTACTTTGTTAAGTCAAAAAAACAACAATATTGAATGTGTAAAATATTTATGTATGAAATTATGGTGTAAATGTAAAGTCTTAAAATAGCAGAAGGGATTGAAGACAGCTCCAAGGTACAAGCACAGGCACAGTTGCAGCTTCACAAAGGATGCGCACACTGGCACACCTGAGCCTCACAGCAAGCACACAGTAGTTGACAGCAGCACACAGCCAGGTCTTGGAGTTCATCAGTCTCTGGGTACAAATCCTGGGCATGCTCACTGACAGTGTGATCTTGGGCTAGTTATTTCTCCAAGCCCTAGATTCTTCATCCATGAAGTGGGATAATGTTTAGCTCAGATTTAATGTAATAATTAAAAACAATGTACATGGAGCATTTAGTATAAATCCTCTCATCAAAAAAAAGTTAAAATCTTAATTGTAGGTGTCTGAAACTCAATAATAAGCAACCAAGCACTTAAGACCCCTTCAGTTAACTGCTCACGTAAAGCTACTTCCGCAGTACCCTCACTCCTTTCAAAGAGGCTACGATGAGATGCCTTCCACTGCTGGTGAGGGAAAGACACAACTCAGACTCGTGTTAGGCTTCTTAATCTTTGCTTCAAAGGGAGAACAGAATACCGCGTGAGACTTGGAATCCTGCTACAGCAAGCGTCATCACACAGCGGGAGCAAAGGGTAACCTGTGCCTAGAGACTACAAAATCCAAAGATAATTCAAGTTTCACTATAATCAAAACTTTTAGGTTGGGGCTATGAAGATAGCTCAGTAGAATTAGTGCTTGTCTGGCAAGTGCAAGGTCCTGAGTTCAATTCCAGTAAAAAAAAAAAAAAAAAAAAAAAAAAAAAAACTTTTAGGTTGATTCTCACAAAAATTCAAATTAAATGATGCAACATTAAATCACTTCTTACTCCTAATTCTCCATTCCCTAAAGTACAATGAAATGGGCAAAAAGAACTGAAGAGAATGAAAGCTAGGGATGCTGTAAATCTACAGCTTACACTGATAAGGCTGACAGTTTCTATTACAGCAGTAATTCCATAACCACCATGCAGCAAATGGCACAACCAAGGGAAGATGTTCTGTACTACAAGAGGCAAAAATGTGGAGTTTAAAAGCTGAAACATTTCAAAAACTCTTGGCTAGAAATAAGGAGAGAAGAAAAATGCTTTGCTAAGAGCTACATAAGGAAGACAGTCCACAGACTCGGCAAGGAAGCACTCATGTGACTGCTAGAACCTTTAACAGCCAAAAACCTACCTTTTAAGATTGCACTCTAGGCTTAGAAGAAAACCACACACAAGCACATGCGCGCGTGCACACACACATATACACACGCAAAGACACTAAAATCACAATGTAAGAACTTACAAAATATGTTTCAATCAAAAAGTTTAAAAGTAAAATCTAGTTCAGATTTCATCAAAGTTTATAAAAATGGCATTTAATGGGCTGGCCAGATAGCTCAGCACAGTAAACCGCCTGCTTAAACAAGCTCAGGGACCACAGTCTGATCCCCAGCATGCCGTGCCAGCCCCACCCCCGGGGTGCACTGAGACAGCAACTGAGATGGTATGTGGTGGCACGTGCCTGTAATCCCAGTGCTTGGGAGGCTGAAAACAGGAGAATCACTATAGTCCAATCTGTGTAGTGAGACCCTATAGATCCTGTAAGCCCTGTCCTACATACATTTAAAAAAGAATTTAAAAGGCTACATAGAACACCATGATAAATTTATTTACTTAAAACCTAAGTTTCTTTGCAAAAACTTCCCTCATATAACTTTTTAAATGTACAGACTACATAGATGTCCATTCACTGAACATCTAGCATTCTAAATATTGCTTGAAATTACTATTAATAATGTATTTCCTCTCAAAGATATTTGTTACACAGTAACCAAATATTGTCCAGGCCACACTGGGAAAAGTGATGCTTCTGTTCTTTTTAACCATTTAGCTGGACATCTATAGAAAACATAAAGGCCACACATACTTCATTGATGAACAATTTCATAAAAACTAAATTTTTAAAACACACTTATGTAATCTCAGAGAAAACTAAAATGCTATTAACTATGAAAACTGTACATACTTAGAAATACATATTTTATTATCAGCACCAATATTTCAAACTCAGATATTTTGACCTTATATAACATAGATAAAGCATGCCTCTAATTTAGTTAAACATAAAGAAAAGAAAAATAACTATGTAGTTAACATACAAAACTGTATGAAAAGCTGAACACTAAAGACACGTGCTATATGGACAACATACATTTAGACCAAGTAGCTCAGATTAAAGGGGTGATCATACATACTTAAAAGCCTATATTTAATCATTTAAGAAAGACCTCAAAGGAAGAAAAAAAGGGTATTTCAGCATGTAATCTGGAAGAAATTTTAGCATCACAGGAAAAATCATACTTTCTTCTGATGCTTAGTAATATAAAGGAAAAGGGTGGAAAAAAACCTGTAAAATTGTTGTCATACAATGTATGAATAATGATTCTAGATTTTAAAAGAAAACTTCATGGAGATTTTAAATTTTACATTATAGAAAAAGTAAAATGAAACTCACAACTTATCCATCAAGCAGAACACAAATTATCATTTCTCCTTTAACAAATGTGTGTGTGAGGTAATAAATTAGATGAAGTTCAGGGATTTTTATTTAGAGTTCAAGTTGCAACCTTTGATTTCTTTTTTAACTCCATCTGAGTGCGCTAACACTTCCTTTCTAAATGATTACCCTGTGGCCACACAGACAATCATGAAAATAAGCAGGGCTCCACAAGAAATGAAAAGTCGCAGAGGAAACCACAACGCTGAATTCAGCTTTCCAGGCCACAGTCGCCCAAGCTGTGAAGCTGAAATGAAATATGCTTCAGAGTGACTGAGTGAACGCAGCGGTCATTGTCCTAGTGCGAGGGCAGTGATGAACATGTCCAACGTGCTTCCTAACCTGGGGTGTCTCCTATTCCGGGAGCACTACCCGCGCCCCTCTCGAGGCCCCGCACCCCAGCCTCTGCCTTCCCTCTGCCACAGTTTCCCTTTGGGTCCATCGAAGGCCTGCTTGTGCTTCCACTGTGAACCAAGCCCACTGCTTGGTCTCTCCCAAGAAAATCGAGCCCCTCTGTGTAGCCCTCCACCTATTCCTAGCGACAGTTCAGCCTTCCTTTTTCACACAACAAGGAAGTAAATTCTGATCTTATACGCAGCTAAAACTGACATTCAACAATGCAGTAATTATACTTGAATCATAAACATGTTCAAGGTTCTGAAAACTATATTCCCCCAAGAGTTCACAAATTATTTTTCATTTTCTCCACCAAAGGGGAAAAAAAAATCATGAATCTCAGGGAAACTGTCCAAAGAATTTTTAGGTAAATAAAACAGAAAAAAAGAAAAGAAAACTTAAAACAGAGATGGCCAAAGCTACAGAGGCAGCACGACAAAAGCTACTGTAGAAAACTGAGAGAGTACTGACCTGAGGCTCTATAAGGTAGAAATAAAAAGGAGAGAAAAACTCCAGAATTAAGAAACAGACGCAGCAGGAATGAATGATGTAGCTACTCATCTAGTGATCCGCTGGCGTCACTCACCAGGCCGTCAGTCACAGGCACTAACCAAGAATCAAGCTTTACAGGACTGAGGATGAGTTTAGAGTTGGATCCATGGAGACTGCAGTGTCTGCAGACTGGGCAAAAGATGGAAGCCTCATGGTGACGGTGAAACCTGAAGGTTTCATCTGCTCTCTGGTCATCTTGGGAGCATACGTGGGAATGAGTTTTCATTCAAAGAAGTATAAATCCTGACTGAGAGACAAAGTGGCTTCTCAGAACATAAATATTTAAAAGAGATAGGCAGAACAGTAAGTAAATGAACTGCGGAAAAGAGAAGGCCTATAACTAAGAAAAGGAGACATAAGATACTCTAAGTAGAAAATGTCATTTATTTACCTGATATTTACTGTGTGCTCAATATGGGAACCCACTGGGCAAAGACAGGGCACAGGACCCACCAGAAGTGTCCCCAGGCTTTGGAACATCAGTGATCATTAGTAAGATGGGGAAAGCATTTCAGCCACGCAGTGCAGTGAAATAAACAATGAATGGGTGGTAAGGAATACAGACCACATTCTTCCGGAGTGAAAGCTGGAGCAGCAGTTAGACATTGACTTTGGACCAGGGAAAGGCTTTGCTAAGAGAAAAGGGATTTTTAAGAGGGAGTAAGTAGAAAAGAAAAAGCAGAAGGGAAACTATGATTAAGATACTTGGGGGGGGGTAATATTTACAGCCTGAAAAGAAAAAGGCAACGTGAACACATGGAACACAGGTGGATGCAAGAAGGGGCTAGAGGCCAGTGGACATCTTTGATAAGAAACAAGCATCCTCTGGAAAGGGTCAGGGAGCTTAGTGAGAGAGCTGGAGGGGATGGGAGGTACCATACCGTTAGGGACAAGAGGAGCAAGCTGGGGCAGAGAGAGGCTGGGCAGCACTGAGGCCACCACACACTGCGGCCACCAGCGCACCAGGCGGTCATCCTACACTTGCCTCGCTTCCCAGGACTTACCCTACACAGGCACCATACACGCTGCCCTCACCCAGTTGGCTGTGCAAAGTGCTGTCTTCTATAATCATGCCATATGTTTGAGAAATCTAAACTAATCAGAAAAAAAAATCAACAATTTAAGTACTTACTAGATCATAATCCTATCCAATCAGTTCCAAAATTAAATTTTTTTATCCAGCTGTCATTTACTGTGTGCTTTTGTTTTCTTCCTTAGTCCTGGAATAAATGAAAAAGACACAGTCTCTGCACTAGGAATGTTTGACTTCACCTTGAAAGAAGCTGGAACTGTTGAAGAATTTTAAGTTGATATAAATAGATCTGCTGTTTGAACTACTTATATTTTTGTATTGATTTTAAGAAATAATCTATGTTCATTTTTCTGAATTTAGAATATATCCATAAAACTTGAAAATGGTTGAAATTCTATCATTTATTACATCAAAGTATATAATCTGTAAATTATAAAACAGGCTTCCATTTACCAATGAACTATTAAAAATATTTTTCAAGTGTAATATGAAAAGACAGACTTGAGTAGAAAAGAAGTTGAAGCTGTGTCTGTATTGAACTTATTTTCCATTGTAAGTGAGATTTAAATAAGCCTGGTGAAAGGGCCATTGGTAAGCTTGACAGCTTATTGATTTTTAGCCTGTATTTTTAATATTTACAAATAATAAACTACCTGAGTTTATACTGCTTTATCAAATACAATGACCTACAATAACTAAGCCAAATTTCCAATCTACTGTTGTGGAATGATTACCTTAAATATAATTTAACACTTTTAATACATTTCAGTACCTTATCAAAAGATCTACTTATAAAAGAAATATAAAACAAAACCATAGATTCAAAAATGGTAGCTAACAAATGTTTGTTCCTGTGGGATTTAAGTCACTCTGATACTCAAACTGATTTGCCAGTCCACCCTCTATCCCTACTCCTGCCTTGCTCCCTAAATCTTTGAAATTTTACCCTGACTTTGAATTTTTACTAACTAGAGGATTGTTTTAATACTGGCCTCTCTCACCTGCCACAAATGATCCCCACTTGCAATGAATAAGGTGCAAAATACAAAAGCAAAGATCTAGCCTGGGGCCCACACAGATGGAGGGTCTGGTAAAAACGGGGTCCCAGTAATTATGCTGGGGGGTGCTCAGGCCACGGATTTCTGTTCCTCTGAATTATGTGTTCTCTGAATTTTGCCCACTCAAAACACCAATGCTTCAGAACATAGCCATCTTTTTTCTCTTTTATTTTATAAACACCAGTGGGGCTCTACTCCAAAACATAAAATATTAAACAACTCCAATATTTAATTCATTGTAGATATTGGGGTCTACCTTTCATGACTGTTGACCTCACTGTGAGCTAAGAGCTACCGGACCTGCCTGCTGAACGTTGTTCTGCCCCAAGACCAAGCATTAGGGGGTAGACACTTACTGAAATACAAATTTCAACACACAACTACAGCAAATCTACTTCACTGGAGAAAGAGGTACAATTATTTAGAGATGGTTTCAGGAATGCCACAGCAGCAACTATGAAATGCAGAGAAGCAGGAAAAAAAAAAAATATATATATATATATATGTATAAAAGCTGCCTCCCTTTATTTGTATAATTAACACTATTTTTGAAATAAGTTTGGGTCTGTTTCCCATCACACATCATTCAAGTAAATAAAACACAGCCACATTGTCGCCTAGAACTTAAGAAAAAGCATTATCATAAAATGTTATCCACAAGAAAAGTCCATTTTAAAACATACTATGTCAAAATGAAACATTAAAGGAAAACACACAACCTAAATTAGAAGCCAGGCGGCAACACAGCTAAGTACAGAGTACGGCTCTCTGCTCTCGCCTTTCACTCTGATCAGCCTGAGTATCGCCAAGATTCTGCTGGAGAAGAAAAAATTCATGTGCTATGTTCACCACATCATGTGCCCATGGCCTCGCTTCAGAGGTCCTGCCAACCCCACTTCAGGGAGCATCTAAAGGGCCTGGAAACACTATGTGTAAAACACAAACTCTCTAATCAAAGTCACTCATTGAGAAAAATATTTCCAAAACTCACATTTAGATTTGGAATCTCATTGTCATCAGCACTTGTTCTTTGCTGTTATTTTAAAGGCTTTTTAGTAGAGCATAGGTATTGGCATATGAGTATTCCATGGCCCATAATAAGCACTCTGCAATCCAGACATTCCTTGTTTAACAGCCTACCTAGGTAACATGCATGGTTCAGACTGCCTTCTTTTGTACAATACAGAAATGCATCTTATTTATAGAATCTCAATGTCTTTTTTGTACAGTACACTTTGTTTACACAGTGCTCTAATTTTTTGCTAATTATAGTATATGGTACTGTAGTTTTATATTCTGTTATACATAACAGTACTATATGGAAGCATTAGGCAATAAAGATAACCAAGTTGGAGTTTCCTTTGACTATTTATTTCTTTGTTCTGAATATTGTAGTGTACATACTATACACAATTCCTCACGTAACAACCAATGCAATTAACAACCTAATCACGTGAACAGAACTGAGTCTTTAAATGAGGAATGTCTCTATTAGCTACAATTACTGCATTATTTCCATTAAAATGTATAGTTTCCTATACACATAGTTGATATGTATACTGATTAAAGTCTAATAAGCAATGAAAAAAATTATTGACCACCTGGATAAAATTTCAGCCTTAGAATTATCCTTTCCATTTCAAATAATGCTCAGCGAATAATCCAGTGTGAAGCAACCTCTGGTGGTTTCTGATCTATTCATTAAATGCATAATTGAAATTGCAAGTGAGGCGTAGGAGAGATAGCTCAGTAGAATAAGTGCTTGTCTGGCAAGTACAGGGTCCTGAGTTCAATCCCCTGTACCACAAAAAATAAAAAATAAAAAATAAAAAAAATTGCAAGTGGTACACTATATGATATCTCTAGTTTGGAAAATGGATTAGCAACATTATTTTATCATAAAATTAGAAGAATAGCAAGAGCTTCATTACGTAACTTCTTTTCCTTAGTTCTGGGATGAAGAATATTTAGAGATAAAAGAAAGCTTAATTTCTCATCTCCACCCACAGTTTACACTGTAGCTTAGTACAGCATGTTTGGTTTGTTTGCTAAAGACCATGTCTCTCCCTTGACAATGAGAAATGAGTGGGCTCGGCAGCTCCACATCTACCCTGGCACACAGAACTCAGGCCCCTGGAGCAGTGTACAGGCATTCTAGGCACTCCCAGAGTGAGGGTGGGATACATGGAAAACAGGTCTACAATGACCAACTGAAATATGAGGGTCCTCTGGGGTCAAGGGAGACCCTTGTGTGAAACAAGTATCAAGTTCTAATCAGCCTTCAAAGACACATGAAGGATCTCAGGTACGAGCCACATGCTGCTCTATGCACTTGGCATGCATTACTACATTTCCTCCTCACACCTCAGAGCAGAGGGATCATCTGAAATTTGTATCTCAGGAAACTGATATGCAGAGGGGTTAATTTATCCTATGTCATCTAGGAAGTATAAGAATTGCAACTTAAAGCCAGTTTAGTTGCAGCATCCCTTATTTTAAGTGCAGCACTATCCTACCTATAACTCTTAAGACAAAACCCACATACATAAACATGAAGGTCTAGAGAATGCAATAAGAGAGACACAACATATAGGCTGACACAGTCCAAGAATTTGTGACAGCATTGAATGGCTGCAGAAATGTGCAAAATCAAGAAGACCTCAGTTTGTCAATATCCAAAGCTGATTTATTATTATAAAAGTTATTTATTGTACTATTATTTCAATGCCTATTCCTGGGGGAAGAGCTCCTACAGAAAAAGAAAGAGTATTCATAAGCAGCAGACATATATTCTTTTGAAAGAAAGCAACAACAGGCTGCCTAGCGACAGAGAGTAGGAGATACAAACAAGTTTAACAAAGGATATAAATTGAATCCTAACTCAATTTTTTTTAAATTTTCTTGATCAATACTTAAGAAAAGCTATTATGTGAAAATACTTTTCTAGATGTGGGAATTAAAATTTAAATGAGAAATAGCTCTTGTTCTGAAGAGCTATCTATTCTAAGATTAATATAGCATCTGATGGCTATTTTAGATCTTAGTCTCAGTCTGTCTCTGTCTCTCTCTGTCTCTCTCTGTCTCTCTGTCTCTCTCTGTCTCTCTCTCTCTCT
>NDGN011550397.1:10537-20998 GCA_002564285.1 Tympanoctomys barrerae | reverse complement strand
TACCAAAGGTTGAATCCAGGGTGCCCCGTGTGCTGCACTACACTGAACTGCACCCTCAGCTCTTTTTTTACTTTGCAATAGAGTCCCCCCAAACTGCCTAGACTGACCTCCAATTTACAAGCCTCCTGCCTTAGCCTCCCAAGTGGCTGACATTACATGTTGCACACCATCATGCCTGGCTTCCGTCCAGTCCTTTAGGTGACCTGAATGATCTCTAACAACCTCACAGCTGTGGAAAGCCCAGGTGTTTCTGCCCCCCCCCCCCAGGTCATGGTGTCCTGGGGAACACGGTGCTGTGTGTGCTGCAGGGCTGGCTTTGAGGTTCCTGCATCCCACAGATGCGTTGCTAAAAGGCCCAGCAGGATGCACCACAAAGCACAGGCACACTTCTCTCAAGCAGGAACCAGCCTGTCCTCGGCATCTGCACGCTGGGACAGACTGGGCACTCCCTGCAGTGACTGCGTAAGTGTCACCCCGGTCATATAGGCCCATTTCTACCTTAACTCTTCCACCTTCTGCGTCCTTCCAAAGACTGCCTGGGAGAGCAAAGATAGCCAGAAGTCACTTAGAGCCTTTGGCACCAGCAAAATTCTAGTTTGACTTAGTTAGTTTTTTGAGATAAGAATGTTATGTGGTTCAGGCTGGCCTTGAAGTCAGTGACCTCCTGCTTCAGCCTCCGATGGGCCAGGACTGCAGGCGTGCCCCAGCACAACCAGCTCAAAGCTGCAGTTCTAAAGCAGCATTTCCTCATAGCTAGTGGGTGCAGCCCCACATCACACCCCTGAGCTCTCACACATCACATCAACAAACACATGGGCAGACCATTTAGGACAAGTGTGGAAGTGCAAAGTGAGAGTGAATACTCAGACTTCTTACTTAGGTTATTAATCAGAAGTGTGTGTTGACGTGCTGTTTATGAAACAATAGACTGCTAAGCTACAAGCTTTCCTTTTGTAAAGAGACAATGTATTAATGTACTCCATAATGTCGTTAGTTTTACTGTCATTTTTCCCAGCAATCACTGTATGAGTAATTTATATACTTTTTAGAATCAAGTATAAAGCAGAGCACAGTTCACACTGGCCAGTGGTGAACACCACCTGCCCCGCAGAGCCTGCACTCCTGGCCTCTCCCAAGTGCTCACTAGATTGTCAGCTTTGACACCTGGGCACTCCCCACTCTCCATAGAAGCAAGCTCTTAATCGCCTAAATTTGGTAATCAGCAGAGAATTTGACAAAGAGCTTAAGAAAATTGAAACCTGCCTCTGAGACACATTATTAAGATGGAAAATTTTTAAATCAAAGCTTAAAACTCAGATAAGAAAAATAAATATAAGATAGCTTTCTCTCAATGCTAAACACAGTGATGCAGCTACAGTTAGCACAGGAGAACAGCTGGAAATCAGAGCAAAATTTTGGCCGTGCATACGTACTGTGTCCTGCCCAGAGGGACCCCGCCCCACGCCAGGAACTGCTTGTTGGACAGGATGGACGGAAGATCTGAGAAGCAAGAGCCTGGGGACAGGGGTTGACTTCCGGAAGAAACAGCTTCACCCTTTAACATTACTTCATATTGAGGGCCACATGGATGTACAAATATCTTCAAGATCCTAACAACAACAAAAAAACTAAGTCAAATGTCCTGTGTTCAATTCTGCAGGCAACAGTTTCCTATCTATCTGCTGTGTCCAAGAGATGGGAGGGCTGCGGATACAGTGACACTCCCACCCAGACTGCCTGTACCCCAGGAGGCACGCAGACCAAGGCAGCGTCAAAATCCACTTCCATGGCGGGACGAGAAGGGCTAGAGCACCACGGGAAGCCTACTTCTGAGGAATACAGGAAAAGGCAGAGAAGTCTCTAGAAGCTGCCAGCCCAGGCGCGCTAAGGGCAAGCATCCGACGCATGGGTGTTCGCACTGGAGGGCTAATCCTTCCCTTCCCCTGGGGGTCCTGACAGCAGGCCAACACTGCTACCAGAGGAGGCTGCTTCAGCAAGGTCTGTGCACAGGAGCCCACACACACAGAATGGCGCCCTGGCTAAGCTCACTGCAGCCTGGGCGGGCAGTCAGGGGCCTGGAGGAAGGTGGAAAAGTCTGATGTGAGCTAATGGCAGTCAACTGCAGGCTTCCTGGGCGAAAGAAAGTTCCTGAGAAACACCAAACTTGAGGGTTTATTATTTACTATTGTTAGAATATTCTCAAAATATCGATCTATTAACTTTCTATTCAATTGGCTTAAAAGGGCATTTTTAGCAATAACAAGAAAAACAGGTGAAGTGAAAGACTAAGGAACCACTGTTATCTTTTTTTTTTTTTTTTGTATCTTAGGGAAGGGTCTACAAGGTGTTCAGGGTCTCACTACTAGACTGGACTCGTAGTGATCCGCCTGTTCACAGCCTCCCAAGAGCTGGGATTACAGTCATGCGGCAACACACCTAGTCTCCATTCTGTAACTTGGTGACACAGGACATGAACTTTGTACTTGGGCTGGACAGGAAGCCCACTGATGTGAGCACCATTTTGAGAGACGATTATAAATTTACCATGATAAATAAATACTTTCATATTACCTTTCCTCACAGGCTTTGGGATCCTTTGGTGTAAAGGAAACTATTACTTCATGTTCTTCTCCAGGCTTCAGGAATAGATTCTCTGGATACACTGAAAAGTGACTTCCTTGTTGTGGGACCTAAACAATTACATAACCATAACTAGAGGCCAGCTCACATGAGGGGTTCTCCCTGGGGTCCAAGGTCTGGGTGCCTGATGTGCTATTTGTCCCTTTCTCTTGTCTCTTACTGTCTTAATTCATCTCACTGTCTCAGGAAGGCTATTTTTTCCTCCTCCTTCCTTTCCCACTGCAAACCTACCTCCCACGCCATACCCAACACCTGCTCATCACTGTTCTCAGAGACAACATCTATGTGTTGGAGCACAGCTCACTTTCCTCCCATTCCTCCTAGCCACAGGATGACATACACGCTTTTGCAGGCACTAACCTAGAACTTGTTTTTTTTCTAAACATGTGACTTTGGCGTGAACAAAAAAACCTGGCATCTGCCTGGTGCCACCGGCAGGGGCACCGGAAGGGCGATCAGCAGAAGCGATGGGAGCATTACAGCACTCCAAAAAGGTTCTCACCTTGATATCTAAATAAACTTCAATATTTCCAGCATTTTTCAGAGGTAAGGGCTGCTTTGCTGAAGAATTCACGCTGGCCAACAAATGCACAGTCTAGAGGGGGACACGGACATGTTATTTAACAAGCTGTCAAACTCTGTGTGAAATCAGCCTAAGCACCAGTCCCAGCACCAGAGCCAGGGGCACCTGCAGGTCCTTAGGAGCGTGGATCCTGGCGAGGCCTGCTCTTGCCCGGAGAGCCACGCTGCTGAGAGTGGGGGCAGGGTTGGGGCTGTCTACTTCAATATCCACTCTTGCCACCAATTCTTCCGCTGACTCCAGCATCTCTGTAAAAATTCAGTATTTTACTTTGGAGAGCAGAACTAGTTAAACCAAAATGCCACCAGCAGCCCAACACAACCTGCTTCGAGTCACAAGGAAACTTAAAGCAAAAAGACAAAGTTTTCTGGGTAATTGCTTGGGTTTCCCACACTTGGGCAATTTTGACCCAAATTATCACACCACTGGCCCATCTTGTATACAACATAAAATTCAATACAAATTACTCAAGACACACTTAGTGGAAAGCCTAAACTCAAATGATTAGTTTATTTAGCTAAAAGGCATTCCCCACAGAAAAGTAAATATGTTACCTGAAGAAGCAATTAGTTTCTTTGGACTATGGAAAAGAACCCAAATTATCAGAAATTTTGGATCCTACAAAATGAAAAAAAAAAATTAAATACATACTGGTATTAAGACTAAAATCTTAATGATGAAATCTGGAAACTTCCTATTAAGTCTAAGTCAGTTTTTCTTTCTTAAATTTTTTATTAGTATGTATTTGCAGTACATAATGTTTGCCCTTTTCTTAGAGATAGGTATAGGTATTAAACATATCTTAACTCTTTATTCCCTTTCCCTCTCCCTCAGCCTCTGGATCCTCTGCCCATTTGCAAAGGATCTGCCTGCCTCTTGGTTTTCAATGCGCTATCTTTTATTTTGTTCTTTAAAAATTATTTATCCTTTGGGGTTTTCATATAAGAGAAACTATGTGACATTTAAACTTCTGTGTCTGATTTATTTCACTTTACATGGTTTCAAAGTGCATACATTTTCCTACAAATGACTCAAATATATCCTTCCTTTCACAGAAGAGTAGTGCTCTATCATGTATAAACACCACACTATCTTTACCCACGCATCAGCGGACTGACATCCAAGTAATTTCCCAAACTCAGCTATTATGAACTGCGTTGCTGTAAACATGGTTGTGCATGGATCATTGTATACGAGTTTTTAACATTTTTTAGGAAGGTACCTAAAAGAGGAATAGCTGGGTTGAATGAAATTCTCATTTTAGTGTTTTGAGAAATTGGCACACTATTCCCACCAACAGTGCAGAAAGGTTCTTTTCTCCCTGCAGCATTTGTTATTAACTTCTTGATGATGGTAATGCTTTCCAGGGTAAGACAATCACAGTGTTGTTTTAAGAAGCACTGTTGGCCGGCTCTAAGGGAGTCCTCCAGCTCCATGGCCTACCTGTCCTTCAGAACTGGCAGGCATCACATGGCTGACCACAGAAGGCGCTGCCAGCTGAGCCTCCACATCAGCATAGGGAGCAGCTTTTAGGGCAGCAGGGACTGGTTCCTTGGCAAATGTGAAACAGCGCCAGGCTAAGGCATTCTGTTGAGAAACATACACAGTTCAGTGTGGTCCTGGGGTTGCTAATGGAAGCCTGGACATAACTGCCTTTCAGCAGCAAGATGAACCCACAACGCCAGGGCATCTACCACTCTGAATTATTGTTCCCTGCAAACTGCCCCCCTATACTTACGGCATTAATAACAAGCCGGAGCGGGATGGAGGCATGTGACCTGTTTATCAGTTTTAGCGGGAGAGCCTTCCAGCCTCCGTAAGTCACGTCACCAAAATCAAGAACACCTTTCCTTTCTGTTTCTACCTACATATGAGAAACAGGAACTGATTTAGGAACAGCAATATACTAATGAACACCACAGCTCACCACGGTTGTGGCCACAGGTTAAGAATCAGCACTAAATGTAAACTCAGACCTCAATTTTCTCAGGCTATTTTGTAATTGTTTACTTCCTACAAAACTAAATGCTGAACTCTTCTTCTGAAGTAGTCTAAGCATCCAGACATACTACAGAATAAAACAATGTCTCAGCTGCTGTTATTCTGAAGGCAGCTTGGTAAACACCCAATTCTCTCCTTTAAGGAGCAGTAACTTCAAGAGCCCCCTTCAAGGCTGTCATGAATATCGCAGCATTTTCAGATTTACTCCAAATTTCTGATCAAATAAAGATGTTTAAAGTGTGAAAACAGACATAGCAAAAGTTTCATCTACTGGATAACACTACCACACACACATACACACACACCCTGCACTAGCAGACCATGAAGTACAGGGAAATCAGAGGCAGACTGGCAGGTCTGACTTTCACGGGGGCCCACAGTGAAAGGTCCAGAGTCTAGTTCTGCCCCTAGAGAACCAGGGGCAGAGCTTAGCACTGAGGACAGCACTTAGAGCCCACGGAGGCACAGTGCTGCTGGGAGAGCAGGTGGGCGTGGAGCCTGTCCAAAAGAGCCGGGAGCTGGGCCCAGCATGGGGCCTCGCTGCACTCCTGCGGCGCAGCTACATGCTCTCTGGGGACAGTTCCACAGACCACGACATATGGGTCCCAGGCAAAAGCAGCCACAGTGAACGTAACTTCACAAAACTCCCAAATACCAACTGAAACTCAAAGACCACGTAAACAAAACAGCCGAGAGGACTCAGCCAAGGTAACTAACAGAGCACGAGCACCTCCGGAATCAGAAGTAACCCGAAGCACGCCACAGAGAGTGCCCACCTTCTGGACTAGCAGATGTGACGTCCACTCAGCTGTCACATCAGGGAAAGGGCTACTCTCACAGCAGAGGCCTCTTACACGGCACACACAGGCCCTGACCACGTTTTTCCAAATATTACTTTTTTTTTTTAATGTATTTGGTACAGGGTCTCACTATGCAGCTTGGACTGGTAGTGACCCTCGTGTTTTCAGCCTGCCCACTGCTGGGATTACAGGCGTGCGCCACCATGCCTAGACCCAGTGGCTGGCTCAAAACGCCCTGGGTAGGACTGGCACAGCATGTGGCCAACTATTACTTCTAAGATTAAGCAATCTGCACTAAAATATTAGGAAGGACAAAGTCCTGTGGAGAAACTATTACCTCAATAACAGGGCTCTCGGCGATGGCAGTGAGAACAACTCTGCTTGCCAAAGCTTCTGCTTGCAGGATTGTCTCAGTGTCTGCTGAAAACGGCCACGAAGCAACCCTGAACACACATCTGAAAATCCCAGGGTCCAGTGGTATGAAAAGCACTGTTACCTCTTCTGCTGCATGTGGTCTTACAATGACTTTATTCTTGAAAACTAAACAAGGATATGTTGAGAGATCCACCTTCAAAAAACAACAAGATTTGTTAAGAAATGGCTTTATCTTGAAAATCAAAGCGCATCACCTAGATGAAGATCCCCTTCCCTAGGTATATGCACTACTCACCCTGGACTTCATCTCTCCCAAAACGTCACTATCTGTAAAGCCTCCCTAGTCGACATGCTTCAGAAGCTCAGTTCGTCTTGCTACACAGAAGCTGCACCTTCCTGGCCCATTTGTGCGCAGACCTGGTGATCTCTCTCTTTTCCTACAGGGTCCTGCAATGGCATGCTCAGCCAGGGACCCTCCCTAGGATGTAGTGCTACATCTGCCCAGGGCCGATTGACTGTGCTGGCCGCATCCCTCCTCTCTGTAAACGGGCGCCTTATTCCCCACACCCACATCCACAGACAACTCTTCCCTTCCAACCTTACCCTTTCCTTTAATTACCTACTTTTCCTTCTTTTTAAAAAAAAATGTATCTAGTACAGGGTCTACAGGGTCTCGCTACATAGATCGGACTCGCAGCAATTCTTCTGTTTTCAGCCTCCCGAGCACTGGGATTACAGACATGTCACCATACCTAGTCTCAATCACAGTCTCAGCCCACCCCAGGGGCCGGGAGGGGCAGGGTGGGGCCAGCACAGCACTCCAGGGATTTAACCCAGGTTCCTGGCAGGTGCTTTAGTCTGCTGAGCTATTTGACCAGCCCTTAAATACCTGCTTTTCATAACCCACGGATCTGAAAGCAGAGGAAAACCAAAGAAAGTAAGAGGAACCGTGGAGATGACTACAAGCTGCCAGGGAGACAAAGGCTGGTGGCCAGGAAAGTAGAAGCACAGCTACCCAGCCTCCCTCCCAGCAGGAAGAAGGGAGACTCTGGGTGCAGAGTTGCTGCGGAAGTCACTGCTCGCTGCCTGCTCACGTCAATCACATTCAACAAGGTCAAAACCAATAAGCAGCCAGGAGTGTGACACAAGCCTATAATCTCAGCACTCAGGAGGATGGATGGCTGTGAGAGAGACCAACCTGGGCTACAGTGAGCTCTAGACCAGCCTGAACTGCAGAGTTAGACCCTGTCCCAAAAAGGGGGAGAAAAATATCAGTAAGCAAGCCAGAAACTCAGAGCACTCAGTGATCTAAATACTAGTGCTAAAAGCAAGCGGAAGTGGTTTTATAAAGAAGAAATGACAGCTCATCCCGATTTCACTTCTCATTCTGCAAAGTACTGCAATAAAGGGGACAGAGGAGATCCCGCCCAGGGACAGCTGAGCAGCGGCAAGGTGGGTGGGCAGACTGCAGGCATGACCTCCAGGAATCAGCATACTCACCTTCTCCCCATTGACACTGATGCTCAGTGCTGCCACACTGACCTGGAGCCAGCGGTCAGTAGGGTTGAGCACGCTGAGGCGGGTCTGTGAGGCAATGCCCACGCAGCATGCATGGGGGAACTTCAGCTCCTCTGGCACCCTGACGCTCACTGTCAGAGAAAGGCAAAGTAACTCATCATTAACCCGGGGAGAGCACGGCTGGGTGGGGATCACCACAGAGCTACCTGCGGGGACCCAGGCTTCACACATGCAGAGCTGCCAGACTCTACCCAGCCCAGGAAAAGCAAAACAATTAACACGGGCAGAAACTGCAAGTGACAACCAACCAACCCTGTGATGTCACTACCAGTTGGGAACCTGGCCATTTTTTCTCTCCAAAATCCACTCCCAAAGTAGAAAGACCCATTTAGGGCCAGGTGTGGTGGTACATGCCTGTGCTCCCAGCACTTGGGAAGCTGAGGCAGGCGAATAGCCCTGTGAGGCTAGGCTGGGCTACGTAATAAGTTCATGGTCAGGCTGAACTGCAGTGAGAATGTGCCTCAAAGAAACACAAAATAAAGGCTGGCGAGATAGCTCAGTGGACTAAGTACCTGCTTGGGCAAGCATAGGAACCAGGTTCGATCCCTGGCACCACATGCCGTGCCGGCACCACACAGCACCCAGGTGTGCTGAGCCAGCCACTGAGTCCAGGTGTGGTGGCACATGAGCTAGGGAGGCTGAAGACAGGATGACCACTACAAGTCTGAGCTGCATAGTAAGACCCTGGAGTAGCCTGTACACTGAAGAGCCCGCCTGCTCCAGGGTCTGAGAAACACCTCTGATCTTCCTTGCACAGTGACTCTGGAGGGTGGACACGTCACACCAGGAAGGCACAAACCCAGCTCTGTCTCAAGGACGGCTGCCAGGGAGAGGAGCCACCTGCCATGAAGCAGACACTGCCTCCCCACACGGGCATCTGACCCACGGTGGACATTTCTCAGGTGAAAGGACACCGAGCAAATCCAAGTGCAGAGCTGAAGAGACGGGCAAGATGTGGCCCAGAGAACTGGCCAACTCCATAAATGTCAGCAGCACGTGAAGCCAACCTCACGGACCCTTGTCCTGAAATACTACGGTGCCCTCAATATCAGACAAAGAAAGGAGGTAATGAGAAGTGAAGGGGCTGGTGATGTAGTTCAGTGGCGTAAGAACCTGACGGGCAAACTCAAGGTGCTGAGTTTGATCCCCAAGGCAAAAAAAAAGGCCAAAGCTGGGCACGGTGACACATCCCTTCCACATTTACAACAGGGTCATAATTTTTATACCTATTAGGTGACTTGAACCACCAGTGGAACATGCCTGACTGTCTCATGTATAACGACACCACTTCTACCAACAACAGCACAAGCCACCCAATGGGGCAGTCCTGTACATACCACCAGTGGTTCAACTGGCAAGAATGTGTTCATCCTACTATTTGGGAGGCTCAGGCAGGATTGCTGCAATTTTGAGGCCGATCTGCAATGCATACTGTGTTTAAGGCCAGCTTGAGCTACATATTGAGACCTGGTCTCAAAAAAAATAAGGCCAAACAATACTTTCAAACAAACTAGCTTCGCGGACCCATTTGAGAAAACTGAAATTTTATTTTATTTTTATTTATTTATTTAAGAAAACTGAAATTTTAAATAATGAGTCATAAAAAAAGAAAAAGCATCTTACCAAATCCTGTCGTCATTCCTGAATCCCAGGGTTCAATCCCACAGCTTGCACTAGCAGGGTGCATGGAAAAAGACTTTGCTGCGCTATGCAGGTTCTGATGGAAGGCATCGGAACACGGGGTACAAAGGGCAGAGGGATGCAGCAGTCTGGAAGTGAGACTTGGCCCTAGACAAACCCCCACAGCCATGGGGTTCTGAACCTGCTCCCCTACCAGGCCTGGGTAAGGGGGGCACCCTGAGAATGCACAGATGGGGGCACTGTTTGCGTGACACACAGGTGGCAAAGTGACGTGTGTCCCTGTGCATGGCTGGGCCAAGGTGGCTGTGGTGAGCGAGGGCCTGGCCCAGAGTGCAGGACAGGCCGAGGGTGTGCTCTGCGCCTGGGTGGTGGCAGCAGTGGAGAACTGGTGTCCGGGGATGCTCCGGGGCAGGCCCTGGCCCCCGGACTCGCTGCTGGTGTCCTCAGAAGCTGCGCTCTGACCTCCGACCACAGGCTGCTGGCCCGGCGCAGGGAGTCGTGGTGGGGCTGGCCCAGCCCAGCAGCTGAGAGCTGGCTGGCCCTGGACCCGGCCGCCACAGGATGACCTCGCCTCCTGCCTGGCTTCCCACAGCTCTCTGCTCTCCAAGGAAGTGGCCTGGCTCGAGGTGGAGGTAGGTTCCGTGTCATGACGCCCGCAACTCAGGGAAGCAACTGCGGCTATTCTCTGTTCTCCAGACTCACTCGGAACCCAGCAGTGGAACGTGGCTTTGCTACTCTGCTGGAGGGTGAGCTCTGCCTCTGCCGCCGCCGCCGCCTCCTCCTCCTCCTCCTCTTTCTCCTCCTCCTCCTCCTCCTCCTCCTCCTCCTCCTCCTCCTCCTCCTCCT